>CM025828.1:38483761-38513139 GCA_014673565.1 Sebastes schlegelii | reverse complement strand
AAGTCCGTTAATAGGGACACATTAAGGAGAATCTTTCATTTTAAGAGTTTTTACTCCTTCATCCTTCATCTGTGCACTAAATGTAAAGAAGTAAATACCAGCCATGTGATTGTATTCAAGGTGACCTTAGTCTTTATTGATCACGGTAACATCATCGTCTGTAGCTACTAACTAACAGTTGGTCCGTCAGATGAGGTGGAACATAAACAGGAAGTTAAAGGTCTTTTTGTGTTGTTGTATTAAAAGTCTCCGTCATGCATGATGTCACATCCTGCTGTGTGTGATGTAATAATGACTTTGTTCTTAGTGCTCTACTTTGCCATTTAAAAATAAAACCCTGATTTATTTTCCACTCAGCAGTTTAAAACAGCCGCCGTGTGGAGAGGGTCATGTGACCTGTACGGAGAGCATCACCTCCTCTGATTGGTCAGTCTGCTGTGGAGGGGCCGGACTTTGGACAGGACTTTGTGAGGTGGGTCCGTCATGGTCGTCACACACTTCGTGTTGGCAGGGAAGGTCGTTACCGGGGCGATGGTGGGCGGGGTGCTGGGCGGTGCTCCTGTCGTTGTTGTAGTATTTGTTGTTGTCGTGGTAACTGGAGACGGGTTGTTGGTCACTGTGGCAACAGGTTTGGCCAGAGTGGTCTGGATCTCGGCCCTCCTGGCTAGAGCTGTCCTCAGCTTCTCCCTCATCTGGTCGATCTGTTCCTGCAGCTCCTGCAGCTCGCCAGGCTGGGGCGGGGCTACTGCTGCAGGGGGCGGGGCCACATATTCAGGGGGAGGGGCTACAGCTACAGGGGGAGCAGAGGTATTGGGTCGGCCAGAGGAGGAAGCAGAAGATGGGGATGATGAGGGTAAGGAGAGCACCAGGCTGGCAAGCGAAGCCGCCGGTCCTCCGTTCTCACACTGTCTACTGTTTGGCCCCGCCCTCGGCTTGGCTGGTCCCTGAGCCTCAGATTTTGCCCCGCCTCCCTTGGCATCAGAAGCGGCAATGCGGGCGAGCAGGCGGCGGGTGTTGAGGGTCTCAAGGTTGAACTGGACTCGTTTGAAGTCTCGGACGTCCTTAACGGCGGCAGCAGCAGCGTCCTTAGTGGCCTCGTTGTTCCACTTGGCCGACGCGCCGGGGGCCGGCGGAGCGGGGGGGCCCGGTGGGGGCTTCTGCAGGTTACAGCTGAACAGAAACAGAGAAACATGAAGGTCTACTAACACATCACATCATCTGTTTATAAGAACCATGGGATACTGTCAAAAGCTCCCGAATTCACTTGGTGCGTCAGTGGCAAGAAAAAACCTCCCCTCTACCGGGTAGAAACCTTGGGCAGAACCAGAACCAGAACCAGAACTCGGCTCTGGGTGGGCGGCCATCAGGCTCCAGCGGTTCGGTTTAGAGAGAGTCTCTTAAATTTAACTACAACACTATCAGATACACATGGTAGATGGAGATGGCGTGTAGTCTAGTCTAATCTCTAGTCTAGTCTAGTCTAGTCTCTAGTCTAGTCTAGTCTCTAGTCTCATCTCTAGTCTAGTCTAGTCTAGTCTAGTCTCGTCTCTATTCTAGTCTAGTCTCTAGTCTAGTCTAGTCTAGTCTAGTTTAGTCTAATCTCTAGTCTAGTCTAGAGTCTAGTCTAGTCTCGTCTCTAGTCTCGTCTCTAGTCTAGTCTAGTCTAGTCTCTATTCTAGTCTAGTCTCTAGTCTAGTCTAGTCTAGTCTCTAGTCTAGTCTCTACTCTAGTCTAGTCCAGTCTAGTCTAGTCTAGTCTCTAGTCTAGTCTAGTCTCTAGTCTAGTCTAGTCTAGTCTAGTCTAGTCTTGTCTCTAGTCTAGTCTGATGTAGTCTAGTCTAGTCTCTAGTCTAGTCTAATCTCTAGTCTAGTCTAGTCTCGTCTCTAGTCTGGTGTAGTCTAGTCTAGTCTCTAGTCTAGTCTAAGTAAGTTAGGGTTAGTAAGTTCTGTAAGTTCTGAGAGAAGCCAGTTGAATCATTATGGACGTCTACATGAATATTAAAATCATCTGTTTCTCTGGGAACCATCACCTTACCGTGGTGGAGAGGTTGGTGTGTCCCTATGACCCTGAGGGCTGTGTTGTCTGGAGCCTCGTGCTCCTGGTCGGGTCTCCCATGGCAAATTGGTCTCAGGCGAGGGGCCGGACTAAGAATGGTTCATAAAACCCCGATGAAGAATCGAGGAAGAGGAGGAGTTACCCGGCCCGGAGGAAGCCCGGGGCCTCGGTCTGGAGCCAGACCCAGACGGGGGGCCCGTCAGCGAGAGCCTGGTGGCCGGGCTTGCGACGGAGCCCGGCCGGGGATACCCCGAAGAAGCAACGTGGCACCCCCCTCCTCTCCATCCTGTGGGCTCACCACCTGCGGGAAGAACCGCTGGGGTCGGGTGCGCTGTCACACGGTTGGCAGTGAAGGCCAGGGACCTCGACGGACCGGAGCCAGGCGGCAGAGGCTGGCTCTGGGGACGTGGAACGTCACCTCTCTGTGGGGGAAGGAGCCGGAGCTTGTGCGGGAGGTGGAGCGCTATCAGTTGGATCTGGTAGGGCTTACCTCTACGCACAGCCTTGGTTCTGGAACCGTATTCCTGGATAGGGGTTGGACTCTATTCTTCTCTGGAGTTGCCCATGGTGTGTGGCGCCAGGCGGGTGTGGGGATACTCACAAATCCCCGGCTGAGTGCCGCTACGTTGGAGTTTACCCCGGTGGACGAGAGGGTCGCCTCCCTACGCCTTCGGGTTATGGGGGGGAAACTCTGACTGTTGTTTGTGCGAATGCACCGAACAACAGCTCGGAGTATTCGGCCTTCTTGGAGACCCTGAATGGAGTCCTGTATGGGGCTCCAGTAGGGGACTCCATAGTTCTGCTGGGAGACTTCAACGTGCTCGTGGGCAACGATGGAGACACCTGGAGTGGCGTGATTGGGAGGAACGGCCTCCCTGATCTAAACCCGAGTGGTCGTTTGTTACTGGACTTCTGTGCTAGTCATGGACTGTCCATAACGAACACCATGTTCCAACATTAGGATGCTCATAAGTGTACGTGGTACCAGAGCACCCTAGGCCGAAGGTCCATGATCGATTTCAAATCATATCGTCTGATCTGAGGCCGCATGTTTTGGACACTCGGGTGAAGAGAGGGGCGGAGCTGTCAACTGATCACCATTTGGTGGTGAGTTGGGTCAGAGGGTGGGGGAAGACTCTGGACAGACCTGGTAAGCCCAAACGGGTAGCACGGGTGAATTGGGAACATCTGGAGGAGGCTCCTGTCCGAGAGATCTTCAACTCACACCTCCGGCGGAGCTTTTCTGGCATCCCTGTGGAGGTTGGGGGCATTGAACCCGAGTGGACGATGTTCAAAGCTTCCATTGCTGAAGCTGCGGCGGTGAGCTGTGGTTTTACGGTCTTAGGTGCCTCGGGGGCCTGGGAGTATGCCCATCTAGTCTACATGTATTTTGTGGACTTGGAGAAGGCGTATGACTGAGTCCCCCGGGATATACTGTGGGGGGTGCTGCGGGAGTATGGGGTGAGGGGGGCACAAAATGGGTTTCCTCAGGAGGGTGGCTGACGTCTCCCTTAGAGATAGGGTGAGAAGCTCAGTCATCCGTGAGGGACTCGGAGTAGAGCCCCTGCTCCTTTGCGTCGAAAGGAGCCAGCTGAGGTGGTTCGGGCATCTAGTACGGATGCCTTCTGGGCGCCTCCCTTGGGAGGTGTTCCAGGCACGACCAGCTGGGAGGAGACCACGGGGAAGACCCAGGACTAGGTGGAGAGATTATATCTCTACTCTGGCCTGGGAACGCCTCGGGATCCCCCAGTCAGAGCTGGTTAATGTGGCCCGGGAAAGGGAAGTTTGGGATCCCCTGCTGGAGCTGTTGCCCCCACGACCCGATCCCTGATAACAGGTTGAAGATGGATGGATGTTTTCAGGACTAAACTTTGATAGAAATGCAAGTGGGTCTCTTATCAGATTTCTTAAAGGAGCAAAATGTAACACTGACAGCAAGCGTTTAAACTGAAGGGTACTGAAGTCCAAATTAAAAGAAATACTGGAGCCGTGGCTCGTCTACTCCAGGGTGACTGATAACAGTTCTGCAGTGTCCACACTGGTACTGGTACTGATTCTGGTACTACACCAGAATCAAGCTGACTTTAGGCCCCGATTGTTTGATGGTTGTAAAGATGATCTTTCCAGCTCATTTATGAGCTAACGCATGAGCTAACGCATGAGCTAATGCTAAACGTGAAGCATAAAGTAGTAGTAAGACGGAGCTGAGAGATGGAGCTCAGAGATGGAGTTCAGCCATGGAGCTCAGAGATGAGCTCAGAGATGAGCTCAGAGATGGAGCTCAGAGATTGGAGCTCAGAGATGGAGCTCAGCGATGGAGCTCAGCGATGGAGCTCAGAGATGGAGCTCAGCGATGGAGCTCAGAGATGAGCTCAGAGATGAGCTCAGAGATGGAGCTCAGCGATGGAGCTCAGAGATGAGCTCAGAGATGGAGCTCAGAGATGAGCTCAGAGATGGAGCTCAGCGATGGAGCTCAGAGATGAGCTCAGAGATTGGAGCTCAGAGATGGAGCTCAGCGATGGAGCTCAGAGATGAGCTCAGAGATGGAGCTCAGAGATGAGCTCAGAGATGGAGCTCAGAGATGGAGCAGTAACTGGTTGATTTGTGGCAACAACACAAGTGTTTATTTAACTTGTCTCCATCCCTTCATCCCATGACTAACGTTAACAGAACTTGGCGTTATGTGTGAGCTCTCTCACATTTTACACATCTGTTAAGATTTGAAAAATCTTTAAGTGTGTGCCGGCCTTGAGCGTGTGTTAGCATCACGGCATTAGCCTCTGGCAGGCAGCATTCTGAATCACTTCAGCGTCTGTATGTCTCAAACACTCGCTGCCTCAATAACCAGCTGCACACGGACCACAAAGAGACGTACCAGTACCTGTGTTTCCTTAATCTCTGGTCATTTTATGATTTATTACAGTAAATATAGATTCAATATGATTTATTACAGTTAATATAGATTAAAGATGATTTATTACAGTTAATATAGATTAAAGATGATTTATTACAGTAAATATAGATTAAAGATGATTTATTACAGTTAATATAGATTAAAGATGATTTATTACAGTAAATATAGACTCAATATGATTTATTACAGTAAATATAGATTAAAGATGATTTATTACAGTTAATATAGATTAAAGATGATTTATTACAGTAAATATAGACTCAATATGATTTATTACAGTTAATAGAGATTAAAGATGATTTATTACAGTTAATATAGATTAAAGATGATTTATTACAGTTAATATAGATTAAAGATGATTTATTACAGTAAATATAGATTAAAGATGATTTATTACAGTAAATAAAG
Organism: Sebastes schlegelii; assembly: GCA_014673565.1. Lineage (NCBI taxonomy): Eukaryota > Metazoa > Chordata > Actinopteri > Perciformes > Sebastidae > Sebastes > Sebastes schlegelii. The sequence goes on along the minus strand of CM025828.1, from coordinate 38,507,762 downwards.
ATTAATGATGATTTATTACATTTAATATAGATTAAATATGATTTATTATAGTAAATATAGATTAAAAATTATTTATTACAGTTAATACAGATTAAATATGATTTATTACAGTAAATATAGATTAAATATGATTTATTACAGTTAATATAGATTAAATATGATTTATTACAGTTAATATAGATTAAAGATGATTTATTACAGTTAATATAGATTAAAGATGATTTATTACAGTTAATACAGATTAAATATGATTTATTACAGTAAATATAGATTAAAGATGATTTATAACAGTTAATATAGATTCAATATGATTTATTACAGTTAATACAGATTAAATATGATTTATTACAGTAAATATAGATTAAAGATGATTTATAACAGTTAATATAGATTCAATATTATTTATTACAGTTAATATAGATTAAAGATGATTTATTACAGTTAATATAGATTCAATATGATTTATTACAGTTAATATAGATTAAATATGATTTATTACAGTAAATAAAGATTAAAGATGATTTATTACATTTAATATAGATTAAATATGATTTATTACAGTAAATAAAGATTAAAGATGATTTATTACATTTAATATAGATTAAAGATGATTTATTACATTTAATATAGATTAAAGATGATTTATTACATTTAATATAGATTAAAGATGATTTATTACAGTTAATATAGATCAAAGATTGGTCCTTTAACTGCACAAACAAATGAACTAAATAAACACACTGATGTATTTCTAATCAACATGTTGATGACATTAGACAAAAGACAAACCTTTTCTCTTTCTCAGCTCGCTGCCTCTTCACGTCTTCATACGTCATGTTCAGAGCTCGATGGATTTTCTGTGAAACACACAAACAGTCCGATCAGTTTTTAATCCACTCGACAGGAAAAGGAAACGAATCATAAATGAGCTGTTTAGAACGAGAACACAGTCAGATGACAGCTGGAAGTTCTGACGTCTGGTTCCAGAGTTCAGTGTTCTCTGAGCTGGACAATCTGAAAAAGCCTCAACGCTTCCCCTGCACCTCCTTACGACCCTTTAGAACCTCTTCAACTCCTCAACACTTCTCCTGCACATCCTTAAGACCCTTTAGAACCTCTTCAACTCCTCAACACTTCCTCTGCACCTCCTTACAACCCTTTAGAACCTCTTCAACTCCTCAACACTTCCTCTGCACCTCCTTAAGACCCTTTAGAACCTCTTCATCACCTCAACACTTCCTCTGCACCTCCTTACGACCCTTTAGAACCTCTTCAACTCCTCACACTTCCTCTGCACCTCCTTACGACCCTTTAGAACATCTTCAACTCCTCAACACTTCCTCTGCACCTCCTTAAGACCCTTTAGAACCTCTTCAACACCTCAACAATTCCCTTGCACCTCCTTAAGACCCTTTAGAACCTAACCTCTTCAACTCCTCAACACTTCCTCTTCACCTCTTTAGGACCCTTTAGAACCTCTTCAACTCCTCAACACTTCTCCTGCACATCCTTAAGACCCTTTAGAACCTCTTCAACTCCTCAACACTTCCTCTGCACCTCCTTACAACCCTTTAGAACCTCTTCAACTCCTCAACACTTCCTCTGCACCTCCTTAAGACCCTTTAGAACCTCTTCATCACCTCAACACTTCCTCTGCACCTCCTTACGACCCTTTAGAACCTCTTCAACTCCTCAACACTTCCTCTGCACCTCCTTACGACCCTTTAGAACATCTTCAACTCCTCAACACTTCCTCTGCACCTCCTTAAGACCCTTTAGAACCTCTTCAACACCTCAACAATTCCCCTGCACCTCCTTAAGACCCTTTAGAACCTAACCTCTTCAACTCCTCAACACTTCCTCTTCACCTCTTTAGGACCCTTTAGAACCTCTTCAACACCTCACAACTTCCTCTGCACCTCCTTAAGACCCTTTAGAACCTCTTCAACACCTCAACACTTCCTCTGCACCTCTTTAGGACCCTTTAGAACCTCTTCAACACCTCAACACTTCCTCTGCACCTCCTTAAGACCCTTTAGAACCTCTTCAACACCTCAACGCTTCCCCTGAACCTCCTTAGGACCCTTTAGAACCTCTTCAACACCTCACAACTTCCTGTTCACCTCCTTAAGACCCTTTAGAACCTTTTCAACACCTCAACACTTCCCCTGCACCTCCTTAGGACCCTTTAGAACCTCTTCAACACCTCAACAATTCCCCTGCACCTCCTTAGGACCCTTTAGAACCTCTTCAACACCTCAACACTTCCTCTGCACCTCTTAAGACCCTTTAGAACCTCTTCATCACCTCAACACTTCCTCTGCACCTCTTAAGACCCTTTAGAACCTCTTCAACTCCTCAACACTTCCTCTGCACCTCTTAGGACCCTTTAGAACCTCTTCAACACCTCACAACTTCCTCTGCACCTCTTAAGACCCTTTAGAACCTATTCAACACTTCAACATTTCCTCTGTACCTCTTAAGACCCTTTAGAACCTCTTCAACACCTCACAACTTCCTCTACACCTCTTAGGACCCTTTAGAACATCTTCATCACCTCAACACTTCCTCTGCACCTCCTTAGGACCCTTTAGAACTTCTTCATCACCTCAACACTTCCTCTGCACCTCCTTAAGACCCTTTAGAACCTATTCATCACCTCAACACTTCTCTCATTGATGTTTTTTTGTGGGTCAAAAATCAAACTCCGTTGCTACAGCCTGATAAAAACGTGAATCTGAAGTGAACACGAACACTGAGTCTCACCTGGGAGGTTAGGGGTTAGGATTTAGGGATTAGAGTTAGTCTCAACCGGGAGGTTAGGGATTAGGGTTTGTCTCACTTTGGAGGGTTAGGGGTCAGGGGTTAGGGATTAGGGTTAGTCTCACCTGGGAAGCTAGGGGTTAGGGGTCAGGGGTTAGGGATTAGGGCTGTTAGGTGTGGGGGTTAGGGTTGGGGTTAGGGATTAGGGCTGTTAGGTGTGGGGGTTAGGGTTAGGGTTAGTCTCACCTGTGAGGTGTGCAGCCAGTATTTGAGGTTCTGACGGCGACGGATGTGCGGAAGGACGAGTTGGTAGAAACCGTGTTCACCTGCCAGAGTCAGCAACGCTCCGCCGACTCCAACACACAACAACACGAAGAGTCCAGAGAAGTGACTGATCCCCATCTGAAGAGTCTGAGAGAGAAAAAGAAGAAAGGAAAGGAAAGGAAGGACAGACCGACAGACAGGAACCCCCTAACCCCTCAGCCTAACCCTAGCCCTAACCCCCTAACCCCTAACCCCTAACCCCTAAGCCTAACCCTAGCCCTAACCCCCTAACCCATAACCTTAACCCTAACCACTAACCCTAGCCCTAACCCCCTAGCCCCTAAGCCCTAAGCCTAACCCTAGCCCTAACCCCCTAACCCTAACCCTAACCCTAACCTTAACCCTAACCCCCTCACCTTAGCCCTAACCCCCTAACCCTTAACCCCTAACCCCTAACCCCTAAGCCTAACCCTAGCCGTAACCCCTAACCCCCTAACCCTAGCCCTAACCCCCTAACCCCTAACCCTAACCCTAACCCTAACCCTAACCCCATAACCCCCTAACCCCTAACCCTAACCACTAACCCTAACCCTAACCCCCTAACCCCCTAACCCTAACCCCCTTACCCTAACCCCTGACCCATGAACCCTACTAACCTCGGTGACGGCGAACACTCGGTTCCCACAGGGAACCACTTTGTACCACTTGTCGTGCAGCAGATCCATGTAGCCCTCTGATTTATATCTGCTGATGAACTCTGAGATGTTGGAGGTCAGAGGGGAGTTCTGAGGAAGACCGATACCGTAACCTGAAGAATAACAATCAACAATAAACAATAAACATTATTTGTATTAAGTGAAATATCTTCATGTTAATATGTGTATATATATATTTATATTATATATATATAATATAAATATATATAGTATTTTCTCAGCCGAGTCTCTGCAGGAAGAAACAGCTCTGAGTGAATCTTTAACCTGTTCAACTGTCTGACCTTCTGCTGGGAGACGCTTCCTCTCCTCTGATTGGTCGAGAAAATGAAGTGGTTGATGATGAAACTTTATGAAACGAGTTTCAATAAAAATATTCAGAGCTCAGAGGAAGCCAACGGATGAAAGACCGAGAAACGCACTCAAAGACCCAGAAACACACTCAAAGACATGTTTGTACATCTAAACCTGTGAAGACCAAACACATTAAACATGTGACCGGAACCCTCGAACCAGAACGTCTAACCAGAACCTCTAACCTGAACCTCTAACCAAAACCTCTAACCAGAACCTCTAACCTCTAATCTGGACCTCTAACCAGAACCTCTAATCTGGACCTATAACCTGAATCTCTAACATCTAACCTGAACCTCTAACCTGAACCTCTAACCAGAACCTCTAACCTGAACCTCTAACCAAAACCTCTAACCAGAACCTCTAACCTCTAATCTGGACCTCTAACCAGAACCTCTAATCTGGACCTATAACCTGAATCTCTAACATCTAACCTGAACCTCTAACCAGAACCTCTAACTTGAACCTCTAACCAAAACCTCTAACCAGAACCTCTAACCTCTAATCTGGACCTCTAACCAGAACCTCTAACCAGAACCTCTAACCTGAACCTCTAACCAAAACCTCTAACCAGAACCTCTAACCTCTAATCTGGACCTCTAACCAGAACCTCTAACCAGAACCTCTAATCTGGACCTATAACCTGAACCTCTAACATCTAACCTGAACCTCTAATCTGGACCTATAACCTGAACCTCTAACATCTAACCTGAACCTCTAACCTGAACCTCTAACCAGAACCTCTAATCTGAACCTCCAACCTGAACCTCCAACCAGAACCTCTAATCTGAACCTCTAACCAGAACCTCTAACCAGAACCTCCAACCTGAACCTCCAACCAGAACCTCTAATTTGAACCTCTAACCAGAACCTCTAACCTGAACCTCTAACCAGAACCTCTAACCAGAACCTCTAATCTGAACCTCCAACCTGAACCTCTAACCAGAACCTCTAACCTGAACGTCTAACCAGAACCTCTAACCAGAACCTCTGACCAGAACCTCTAACCTGAACGTCTAACCAGAACCTCTAACCTGAACCTCTAACAGAACCTCTAACCAGACCCTCTGACCAGAACCTCTAACCTGAACATCTAACCAGAACCTCTAACCTGAACGTCTAACCAGAACCTCTAACCAGAACCTCTAACCTGAATGTCTAACCAGAACCTCTAACCAGAACCTCTAACCTGAACGTCTGACCAGAACCTCTAACCAGAACCTCTAACCAGAACCTCTAACCTGAACGTCTGACCAGAACCTCTAACCTGAACCTCTAACCTGAACCTCTAATCAGAACCTCTAACCTGAACGTCTAACCAGAACCTCTAACCAGAACCTCTAACCTGAACGTCTAACCAGAACCTCTGACCAGAACCTCTAACCTGAACATCTAACCAGAACCTCTAACCTGAACCTCTAACATCTAACCTGAACCTCTAACCTGAACCTCTAACCAGAACCTCTAACCTGAACCTCTAACCAGAACCTCTAATCTGAACCTCTAACCTGAACCTCTAACCAGAACCTCTAACCTGAACCTCTAACCAGAACCTCTAACCAGAACCTCTAACCAGAACCTCTAACCTGAACCTCTAACCAGAACCTCTAACCAGAACCTCTAACCTGAACCTCTAACCTGAACCTCTAACCAGAACCTCGGGATGAGGTCACAGAGACGTCCGACGCCACAGACAAACATTCTGTCTCACCTTCGATGGCGAACGGTTTTCCGACGGTTGCCAGTTTACAGTCGGTGTCGATGGAAACTTCGTAGTCCAGCAGAGCTTTATCCATGATGAAGGCGTCAAGCTGAGGAGGATCTGTCCTTCAACACAGAGCAACACGGTTACTATGGAAACTACAGCAACTACAACAACTACAGCAACTACAGCAACTGGTGTCCTTCAACACAGGGCAACACGGTTACTATGGAAACTACAGCAACTACAACAACTACAGCAACTACAGCAACTGGTGTCCTTCAACACAGAGCAACACGGTTACTATGGAAACTACAGCAACTACAACAACTACAGCAACTACAGCAACTGGTGTCCTTCAACACAGAGCAACACGGTTACTATGGAAACTACAGCAACTACAACAACTACAGCAACTACAGCAACTGGTGTCCTTCAACACAGGGCAACACGGTTACTACAGCAACTACAGCAACTAGTGTCCTTCAACACAGAGCAACACGGTTACTACAACAACTACAGCAACTAGTGTCCTTCAACACAGAGCAACACGGTTACTACAGCAACTAAACTAGTGTCCTTCAACACAAAGCAACACCGTTACTACAGCAACTACAGCAAGTAATCTCCTTCAACACAGAGCAACACGGTTATTACAGCAACTACAGCAACTAGTGTCCTTCAACATAGAGCAACACGGTTACTACAACAACTACAGCAACTAGTGTCCTTCAACACAGAGCAACACAGTTACTACAGCAACTACAGCAACTACAGCAACTAGTGTCCTTCAACACAGAACAACACGGTTACTACAGCAACTACAGCAACTAGTGTCCTTCAACATAGAGCAACACGGTTACTACAACAACTACAGCAACTAGTGTCCTTCAACACAGAGCAACACAGTTACTACAGCAACTACAGCAACTAGTGTCCTTCAACACAGAGCAACAGGGTTACTACAGCAACTACAACAACTAATCTCATTCAACACAGAGCAATATGGTTACTACAGCAACTACAACAACTAAAGCAACTAGTGTCCTTCAACAAAGAGCAACACGGTTACTACAGCAACTACATCAACTACAGCAACTACAGCAACTAGTGTCCTTCAACAGAGATGAACACGGTTACTACAGCAACTACAGCAACTAATGTCCTTCAACACAGAGCAACACGGTTACTACAGCAACTACAGCAACTAGTGTCCTTCAACACAGAGTAACACGGTTACTAAAGCAACTACAACAACTACAGCAACTACAGCAACTAGTGTTCTTCAACATAGAGCAACACATATACTACAGCAACTACAGCAACTAATTTCCTTCAACACAGAGCAACATGGTTACTACAGCAGCTGCAGCAACTAGTGTCCTTCAACACAGAGCAACATGGTAACTACAGCAACTACAGCAATTACAGCAACTAGTGTCCTTCAACACAGAGCAACACGGTTACTCCAGCAACTACAGCAACTAATGTCCTTCAACAGAGAGCAACACGGTTACTACAGCAACTAAAGCAACTACTGTCCTTCATCACAGAGCAACACGGTTACTACAGCAACTACAGCAACTACAGTCCTTCAACACAGAGCAACACGGTAACTACAGCAACTACAGCAACTAGTGTCCTTCAACACAGAGCAACACAGTTACTACAGCAACTACAGCAACTACAGTCCTTCAACACAGAGCAACACGGTAACTACAGCAACTACAGCAACTAGTGTCTTTCAACATAGAGCAACACGGTTACTACAGCAACTACAGCAACTACTGTCCTTCAACACAGAGCAACACGGTAACTACAGCAACTACAGAAAATACAGCAACTAGTGTCCTTCAACACAGAGCAACATGGTTACTACAGCAACTACAGCAAGTAATCTCCTTCAACACAGAGCAACACGGTCATTACAGCAACTACAGCAACTACAGCAACTAGTGTCTTTCAACATAGAGCAACACGGTTACTACAGCAACTACAGCAACTACTGTCCTTCATCACAGAGCAACATGGTTACTACAGCAACTGTAAAAGTAATCCCTTTTTAACTAAACTGGAAAAACAAAGTTCGGAAACTTGTGTTTGGTGGATTATTTCTCTGTTGTATCAATGCTAATGGTGATGCTAATGCTAATGCTAATGCTAATGGTCATTGTATTCTACATGGTTGGAAAGCCTGTTTATTTACCTTCACAATGATGTCACTCTTGTAAGGATCATGCATTTGTGGGATGAGCAGCACAGCTGATTATGTGGGTAGTGCCCAAGAAAAATTGCCAAAATGCTCTAAACAGTGTATTCTCATGAGGCTACCAGGAAGCCTGCAATGACTGCCCTTCACCGTCAGGCCCGTTGGCGCTGGTGTCTCCAACACAGACAATGGAACCTGAACATGTGGGGGAATGTCATGTTCAGTGATGAGTCCAGGTTCTGTCTGTTGGATGGCAGGTCAAAGTATGGAGACGACGTGGAGAACGCTATGCTGATTGTTGAACCGATGGAGTAACAGCTTCTGGTGGGGGCAGTGTCATGGTGTGGGGGGGGGGCATCTCCCTCACTGGTAAAACAAGGCTTGTCATCATTGAAGGCCATCTCAATGCAGGGAGATATCAGGATGAGATTCTGCAGCCAGTGGCGATCCCATATCTCCACAATCTGGGACCTAACTTCATCCTCCAAGAAACAACGCCCCCCCCACAGAGCCAGGGTTATCACAGACTACCTCCACAATGTGGGAGGAGAGAGAATGGAACGGCCTCCAAGAGTCCACACCTCAACCCAACTCAACATGTAGGATCAGCTTGGGCGTGCTGTACGTGTTAGAGTGACCAACACAACCACGCTGGCTGACCTGCAACCAATCCTGGTTGAGGAATGGAACGCCATCCCACAGCAACGTGTGACCAGGTTGGTGACCAGCATGAGGAGGAGGTGCCAGGCTGTTGTGGCTGCGTATGGATCTTCCACCGCTACTGAGGCTCCTGAAGGTGGATTCAATCAATCAATATGTCTTGTTTGTTCCTTGTTACTGATAGAGTTCAATCATCCAATCCAACAAACAACTCACAACAAGAGTCAACACCAACAGGAGAATACACTGTTTACCATTGACGGAGCATTTTGGCAAATTGATCTTGGGCGCTCCCCACATAATCAGCTGTGCTGCTCATCCCACAAATACATGATCCTTACAAGTGTGACATCATTGTGAAGGTCAATAAACAGGCTTTCCAACCATGTAGAATACAATGACCATTAGTATTGGAACAACAGAGAAATAATCCATCAAACACAAATTTACTAACTTTGTTTTTCCAGTTTATATATATATGTGATAAACAATGATAAAGTATTAATGCTATAACCCTGTGTTTATTACTGAAACAGCATACAATCATAGTGCTGCTGTATTTTCATTAGAGCCTCAATCCTGTAACTCACAGCTCTAAGTGATGTAATTCAAACGAACTCCAAATCACCTCTCAGCTGCGTGGACAAGGCTGCCACTGAAGAGCCCAGAACAGGGAATCTGTCTCTGACATAATTGATGTGGGGGGGCAGCTAGAGCAGATGTATGGTAGATGCTGACAGAGACCAGTAGAAGTGGAGGATACTAAGATATATGATGGCGTAGAAGTGGGATGAGTTCTTTGATCTAGTATAGAGGGTTGTGACGTGGAGCCCGCGAACAGTCGGGTCCAGAACGGCTCGGGTTTGGTTGTGTTTTTGTCTGCTGATATTGAAACACAATAAAACTCTGCTTCTTGCAGCATCAAGAGATTCACCTGAGCAACCTGTTGACTTTCTGACACCGTTAAAATGAACATTGAAGAACGTTGAACTGAGATCTCAGCCACTCCAGACCCAAGGCTTGAGATATCCAGACTCAACACAACTACAGCAACTACTCCCCTTCAACACAGAACAACATGGCAGCTACAGCAACTACAGAAACAAGTGTCCTTCATCACATAGCAACACGGTTACTACAGCAACTACATCAACTACAGCAACTACTGTCCTTCAACACATAGCAACACGGTTACTACAGCAACTACGTCAACTACAGCAACTACTGTCCTTCAAAACAGAGCAACATGGTTACTACAGCAACTACAGCAACTAGTGTCTTTCGATACAGAGCAACACGGTTACTATGGCAACTACAGCAACTACAGCAACTAGTGTCTTTCAACACGGAGTAACATAGTTACTACAGCAACTACAGCAACTACAGCAACTAGTGTCTTTCAACACAGAGTAACATGGTTACTACAGCAACTACAGCAACAAGTGTCCTTCAACACAGAGCAACATGGTTACTACAGCAACTACAGCAACTAGTGTCTTACAACACAGAGTAACATAGATACTACAGCAACTACAGCAACTACAGCAACTAGTGTCTTTCAACACAGAGTAACATGGTTACTACAGCAACTACAGCAACTACAGCAACTAGTGTCTTTCAACACAGAGTAACATGGTTACTACAGCAACTACAGCAACTAGTGTCCTTCAACACAGAGCAACATGGTTACTACAGCAACTACAGCAACTAGTGTCTTACAACACAGAGTAACATAGTTACTACAGCAACTACAGCAACTACAGCAACTAGTGTCTTTCAACACAGAGTATCATGGTTACTACAGCAACTACAGCAACTACAGCAACTAGTGTCTTTCAACACAGAGCAACACTGTTAATATGGCAACTACAGCAATAACAGCAACTAGTGTCCTTCAACACAGAACAACACGGTTACTATGGTAACTACAGCAACTACAGCAACTAGTGTCTTTCAACACAGAGTAACAGTTACTACAGCAACTATAGCAGCTAGTGTCTTTCAACACAGAGCAACACGGTTAATATGGCAACTACAGCAACTACAGCAACTAGTGTCCTTAAACACAGAACAACACGGTTACTATGGCAACTACAGCAACTACAGCAACTACTGTCTTTCAACACAGAGTAACATAGTTACTACAGCAACTACAGCAACTGTTCTCTCTTGTTCTCTCTGGTTCTCTCTTGTTCTCTCTTGTTCTCTCTGGTTCTCTCTTGTTCTCTCTTGTTCTCTCTTGTTCTAGTCTGTTCTCTCTGGTTCTCTCTTGTTCTCTCTGGTTCTCTCTTGTTCTCTCTTGTTCTCTCTGGTTCTAGTCTGTTCTCTCTGTTCTCTCTTATTCTACTCTGTTCTCTCTTGTTCTCTCTTGTTCTCTCTGGTTCTCTCTGGTTCTAGTCTGTTCTCTCTGTTCTCTCTTATTCTACTCTGTTCTCTCTTGTTCTCTCTGGTTCTCTCTTGTTCTCTCTTGTTCTACTCTGTTCTCTCTTGTTCTCTCTGGTTCTCTCTTGTTCTACTCTGTTCTCTATTGTTCTCTCTGTTCTCTCTTGTTCTCTCTGGTTCTCTCTTGTCCTCTCTGGTTCTCTCTTGTTCTACTCTGTTCTCTCTTGTTCTCTCTTGTTCTCTCTGGTTCTCTCTTGTCCTCTCTGGTTCTCTCTTGTTCTCTGGTTTTCTCTTATTCTCTCTTGTTCTCTCTTGTTCTCCTCTGTTTTCTCTTGTTCTCTCTGGTTTTCTCTTGTTCTCTCTTGTTCTCTGGTTTTCTCTTGTTCTCTCTGGTTTTCTCTTGTTCTCTCTTGTTCTCTGGTTTTCTCTTGTTCTACTCTGTTCTCTCTTGTTCTACTCTGTTCTCTCTTGTTCTCTCTTGTTCTCTCTGGTTCTCTCTTGTTCTACTCTGTTCTCTCTTGTTCTCTCTGGTTCTCTCTTGTTCTACTCTGTTCTCTCTTGTTCTAGTCTGTTCTCTCTTGTTCTCTCTTGTTCTCTCTGGTTCTCTCTTGTTCTACTCTGTTCTCTATTGTTCTCTCTTGTTCTCTCTGGTTCTCTCTTGTTCTACTCTGTTCTCTCTTGCTCTCTCTGGTTCTCTCTTGTCCTCTCTGGTTCTCTCTTGTTCTCTCTTGTTCTCTCTTGTTCTAGTCTGTTCTCTCTTGTTCTCTCTTGTTATACTCTGTTCTATCTTGTTCTCTCTTGTTCTCTCTTGTTCTAGTCTGTTCTCTCTTGTTCTCTCTTGTTCTCTCTTGTTCTCTCTGGTTCTCTCTTGTTCTCTCTTGTTCTCTCTGGTTCTCTCTTGTTCTACTCTGTTCTCTCTGGTTCTCTCTTGTTCTCTCTGGTTGTCTCTTGTTCTCTCTTGTTCTCTCGTTTTCTCTTGTTCTCTCTTGTTCTCTCTTGTTCTCTCTGGTTCTCTCTTGTTCTACTCGGTTGTCTCTTGTTCTACTCTGTTCTTTCTTGTTCTCTTTTGTTCTCTCTGGTTCTCTCTTGTTCTACTCTGTTCTCTCTTGTTCTCTCTAGTTCTCTCTTGTCCTCTCTGGTTCTCTCTTGTTCTCTCTTGTTCTCTCTGGTTCTCTCTTGTTCTACTCTGTTCTCTCTTGTTCTCTCTGGTTCTCTCTTGTCCTTTCTGGTTCTCTCTGGTTCTCTCTTGTTCTCTCTTGTTCTAGTCTGTTCTTTCTTGTTCTCTCTTGTTCTCTCTGGTTCTCTCTTGTTCTCTCTGGTTCTCTCTTGTTCTACTCTGTTCTCTCTGGTTCTCTCTTGTTCTCTCTGGTTCTCTCTTGTTCTCTCTGGTTCTCTCTTGTTCTACTCTGTTCTCTCTGGTTGTCTCTTGTTCTCTCTTGTTTTCTCTTGTTGTCTCTTGTTCTCTCTTGTTCTCTCTGGTTCTCTCTTGTTCTACTCTGTTCTCTCTTGTTCTACTTTGTTCTCTCTTGTTCTCTCTTGTTCTACTCTGTTCTCTCTTGTTCTCTCTGGTTCTCTCTTGTCCTCTCTGGTTCTCTCTTGTTCTACTCTGTTCTCTCTTGTTCTCTCTTGTTCTCTCTTGTTCTAGTCTGTTCTCTCTTGTTCTCTCTTGTTTTCTCTTGTTCTACTCTGTTCTCTCTTGTTCTCTGGTTTTCTCTTGTTCTCTCTTGTTCTCTCTAGTTTTCTCTTGTTCTCTCTTGTTCTCTGGTTTTCTCTTGTTCTCTCTGGTTTTCTCTTGTTCTCTCTTGTTCTCTGGTTTTCTCTTGTTCTCTCTTGTTCTACTCTGTTCTCTCTTGTTCTCTGGTTTTCTCTTGTTCTCTCTTGTTCTCTGGTTTTCTCTTGTTCGCTCTGGTTTTCTCTTGTTCTCTCTTGTTCTCTGGTTTTCTCTTGTTCTCTCTGGTTTTCTCTTGTTCTCTCTTGTTCTCTGGTTGTCTCTTGTTCTCTCTGGTTTTCTCTTGTTCTCTCTTGTTCTCTGGTTTTCTCTTGTTCGCTCTGGTTTTCTCTTGTTCTCTCTTGTTCTCTGGTTTTCTCTTGTTCTCTCTGGTTTTCTCTTGTTCTCTCTTGTTCTCTGGTTTTCTCTTGTTCTCTCTTGTTCTACTCTGTTCTCTCTTGTTCTCTGGTTTTCTCTTGTTCTCTCTTGTTCTCTGGTTTTCTCTTGTTCGCTCTGGTTTTCTCTTGTTCTCTCTTGTTCTCTGGTTTTCTCTTGTTCTCTCTGGTTTTCTCTTGTTCTCTCTTGTTCTCTGGTTGTCTCTTGTTCTCTCTGGTTTTCTCTTGTTCTCTCTTGTTCTCTGGTTCTCTCTTGTTCTACTCTGTTCTCTCTTGTTCTCTCTTGTTCTCTCTGGTTCTCTCTTGTTCTACTATGTTCTCTCTTGTTCTCTCTGGTTCTCTCTTGTCCTCTCTGGTTCTCTCTTGTTCTACTCTGTTCTCTCTTGTTCTCTCTTGTTCTCTCTGGTTCTCTCTTGTCCTCTCTGGTTCTCTCTTGTTCTCTGGTTTTCTCTTATTCTCTCTTGTTCTCTCTTGTTCTACTCTGTTTTCTCTTGTTCTCTCTGGTTTTCTCTTGTTCTCTCTTGTTCTCTGGTTTTCTCTTGTTCTCTCTGGTTTCTCTTGTTCTCTCTTGTTCTCTTGTTTTCTCTTGTTCTCTCTTGTTCTACTCTGTTCTCTCTTGTTCTCTGGTTTTCTCTTGTTCTCTCTTGTTCTCTGGTTTTCTCTTGTTCGCTCTGGTTTTCTCTTGTTCTCTCTTGTTCTCTGGTTTTCTCTTGTTCTCTCTGGTTTTCTCTTGTTCTCTCTTGTTCTCTGGTTGTCTCTTGTTCTCTCTGGTTTTCTCTTGTTCTCTCTTGTTCTCTGGTTTTCTCTTGTTCTACTCTGTTCTCTCTTGTTCTACTCTGTTCTCTCTTGTTCTCTCTTGTTCTCTCTGGTTCTCTCTTGTTCTACTCTGTTCTCTCTTGTTCTCTCTGGTTCTCTCTTGTCCTCTCTGGTTCTCTCTTGTTCTCTGGTTTTCTCTTATTCTCTCTTGTTCTCTCTTGTTCTACTCTGTTTTCTCTTGTTCTCTCTGGTTTTCTCTTGTTCTCTCTGGTTCTCTCTTGTTCTCTCTTGTTCTCTGGTTTTCTCTTGTTCTCTCTGGTTTTCTCTTGTTCTCTCTTGTTCTCTGGTTTTCTCTTGTTCTCTCTGGTTTTCTCTTGTTGTCTCTTGTTCTCTCTTGTTCTCTCTTGCTCTCTCTGGTTCTCCCTTGTTCTCTCTTGTTCTCTCTTGTTCTCTCTGGTTCTCTCTTGTTCTACTCAGTTCTCTCTTGTTCTCTCTGGTTCTCTCTTGTCCTCTCTGGTTCTCTCTTGTTCTCTGGTTTTCTCTTGTTCTCTATGGTTCTCTCTTGTTCTCTCTTGTTCTACTCTGTTTTCTCTTGTTCTCTCTGGTTTTCTCTTGTTCTCTCTTGTTCTCTAGTTTTCTCTTGTTCTATCTGGTTCTCTCTTGTTCTCTCTTGTTCTAGTCTGTTCTCTCTTGTTCTCTCTGGTTCTCTCTTGTTCTAGTCTGTTCTCTCTTGTTCTCTCTGGTTCTCTCTTGTTCTACTTTGTTCTCTCTTGTTCTCTCTGGTTCTCTCTTGTTCTACTCTGTTCTCTCTTGTTCTCTCTTGTTCTAGTCTGTTCTCTCTTGTTCTCTCTTGTTCTCTCTTGTTCTCTCTGGTTCTCTCTTGTTTTACTCTGTTCTCTATTGTTCTCTCTTGTTCTCTCTGGTTCTCTCTCTTGTTCTACTCTGTTCTCTCTTGCTCTCTCTGGTTCTCTCTTGTCCTCTCTGGTTCTCTCTTGTTCTCTCTTGTTCTCTCTTGTTCTAGTCTGTTCTCTCTTGTTCTCTCTTGTTCTCTCTTGTTCTACTCTGTTCTCTCTTGTTCTCTCTTGTTCTCTCTTGTTCTAGTCTGTTCTCTCTTGTTCTCTCTTGTTCTCTCTTGTTCTCTCTGGTTCTCTCTTGTTCTCTCTTGTTCTCTCTGGTTCTCTCTTGTTCTACTCTGTTCTCTCTGGTTGTCTCTTGTTCTCTCTGGTTGTCTCTTGTTCTCTCTTGTTCTCTCTTGTTTTCTCTGCTCTCTCTTGTTCTCTCTTGTTCTCTCTGGTTCTCTCTTGTTCTACTCGGTTGTCTCTTGTTCTACTCTGTTCTCTCTTGTTCTCTCTTGTTCTCTCTGGTTCTCTCTTGTTCTACTCTGTTCTCTCTTGTTCTCTCTGGTTCTCTCTTGTCCTTTCTGGTTCTCTCTGGTTCTCTCTGGTTCTCTCTTGTTCTAGTCTGTTCTTTCTTGTTCTCTCTTGTTCTCTCTGGTTCTCTCTTGTTCTCTCTTGTTCTCTCTGGTTCTCTCTTGTTCTACTCTGTTCTCTCTTGTTCTCTCTTGTTCTCTCTGGTTCTCTCTTGTTCTACTCTGTTCTCTCTTGTTCTCTCTGGTTCTCTCTTGTCCTTTCTGGTTCTCTCTGGTTCTCTCTGGTTCTCTCTTGTTCTAGTCTGTTCTTTCTTGTTCTCTCTTGTTCTCTCTGGTTCTCTCTTGTTCTCTCTTGTTCTCTCTGGTTCTCTCTTGTTCTACTCTGTTCTCTCTGGTTCTCTCTTGTTCTCTCTGGTTGTCTCTTGTTCTCTCTTGCTCTCTCTTGTTTTCTCTTGTTCTCTCTTTTTCTCTCTTGTTCTCTCTGGTTCTCTCTGGTTCTCTCTTGTTCTCTCTGGTTCTCTCTTGTTCTCTCTGGTTTTCTCTTGTTCTCTCTTGTTCTCTCTGGTTTTCTCTTGTTCTCTCTTGTTCTCTCTTGTTCTCTCTGGTTCTCCCTTGTTCTCTCTTGTTCTCTCTGGTTCTCTTACTTGAGAGTGGCGACTCCTTCAGGCGTAGTCGGTTCGTTGAAGCGTCTCATGTATTCGTGCATCTCAGGAAAACTCTTCTTCATGTAATCCTCCGCGCTGCTTTCCCTCACCGTCCCGAACCGGAAACCCTGCGATGGGTGGTGGAGCTGAAACGCCAACGAAGAAGAAGAAGGGTTACTCTACTATATAATATGTTTATCTATCTATCAGTTCACTCCCCTGTAGATGTTGGGCTTCCTATGAAACTACAAAGTTTGGTTCTACTCGGAGAACCTGGAGAACCTGGAGAACTGACCGAGCTCTATAAAGAACGTTGTAGTCTCACCTTGGCGTCGTGGATTCCTGACACCTCCTCGAAGGTCTTCTCCCCCACCATGACGGCGGCGAGGTTTGCGGTGTAGCTGGACAGCACCAGCAAGCAGAAGATGGCCCACAGGTTCATCAGGAACCGACCCGTCCAACACTTCGGCGTCTTAGAGGAGACGGTACGTCCGAACAGGATGGCATAGCACAGGTTGAGAGCCGATGAGTACGAGAACACCTTCGTCCTGTTACGTCCGTGAGGCGTCATGCCGTACGGACTCTTCCACTCGTATAGTGTGAGGAAGAGCGCCGTGATGTGCAGCGCCACGAAGATGCCGACCCACATGGACCAGTGCAGGGGCCACATGAAGGCTCCGATGGGGGCGGCGGTGTCCTTACTGCGCACCAGGATGCCCAGGCTGGTTGAGAAGAAGGGCGAAGTGAAGTCGATCACTCGGCTCCGAGCGGAGTTGATACTGAAGGAGGTGACGGCCATGTCTGCCAGTCCGTTCAGAAGATCCCCCACCAGCCCGGTCCAGCGCCCCCCCTTCCACGCTCCGTACTTCCCGTCCCCGACGATGAAGAGGTCGAACTCGAATCCCAGGTCCTCGGACAGCTTCTCCAGCAGGTCGACGCAGTATCCGTAGCAACACTTGCTGTATTCTGCCGGCAGGAAGCTGCCGTTCCCACCCGCCACCTCCCTGAAGAACGTCTCCAGAGTGTCCGAGCTGTTGGCACCGGCGTCCAGGCAGTACTGGCCGGCCGGGCAGCTGCCTTCGTCGTCCACGTCCCGCGTGAACACAAAGGGATGTTCCACCAGAGTCACCACCCGGACCCGACTCCCCGCCACCGGCATCCCCGGCCTCCAGCGACCCCTGGTCCTCCCGCCCGTCCCCTCTGTCCTGTGGGTAGGTTTGGGTCCCTGCCAGACTCCCTGGTCCTCCACCTGCAGCCGGCCTCCCTCCCAGCTGCCCACCGTCACCCAGGTGGGCTGACCCAGCGCATCCCGTCGCAGGCTCCAGATGTGGAACCGCTGCGAGGTGAGGACCTGAGATCGGTTCTGGTGGACTCGGATCGGACCCGTGAGACCAGAGAAAGACGTGTTGGACAGGAACCTGCAGGACAGATAATATAAAAACCAGCATGGGTGTTTTTGAGATATCCAGGTTCTAAGATTTCACATCCCAGAGAACCAAAATGATCTTTTGTTAAACCTTCACCATGTTTATATTCACACACAGACTGTATTCATGAATATTATTATTAATTTGTGTGTGTGTGTTTCTTCTCTTTGTGTTTTGTCTCCTCCAGTCTTAACTCCTCCCGCCTGAAAGGTGACGATGGGGGAATCTAATTCGCCACTTCACTGATAACACACAGCTGCCTGAGAGAATAATTAACATTCAAAGAGCTGCTTGCTGGAGAAACATCACAACTCATAATGAACTCCCATTATAAATCTATATCTATATCTATATCTATGTCTATATGCTGGTGATAGAGACTGTGTGGCTCATAAACACCAATCATTTCATCTTCTATGTGTTTAGACATATTTGGCATCAGAGAGTAAGATATTTGATCTTGGTTAAATATCAGTCATTATTCTAATAAGTGACCTGTTTCTCTATACAACAGCATTTTGAGCATTAAAATAAATAATGATAATAATAATAACAATAATAATAACAATAAGAAGAAGAAGAAGAAGAAGAAGAAGAAAAAGAAGAACAATAATAATAATAACAATAAGAATAACAATAATAACAATAATAATAATAACAATAACAACAACAATAATAGTAAGAAGAAGAAGAAGAAGAAGAAGAAGAATACTAGAGCTATCTCTGAGTTTGTTAGCACAGCTTGTCAGTCGGTGGAGGACCAGGGCCAGGAGGCAAACCACAGTGCCCCGGACCTCTCTGCTCAACCTGCTCAGAGCACAAGAAGAAGGGGTGAATCTGAAAGCCTCGAGGGCTTCGGGAAGAAGCCACGTCTGAATTTACCACCAGCAGCAGATCGCAGATGGGCACAACTGGACAACGATCTATGCATGTCCCTGGATAACATCCTGAAAGGAGATGCAACTAAGAAAATAAAGACCATGGTGCAAGTTGTGTATCAGGCATGCCAAGACACCTGTGGGGTGAAGGAAAGCATAACTGTCAGGCCTCCAGCAGGTCCCAGTAGGAGGCAGTGCCAGATCACAGAATTGCGGAAAGAACTAAGGACGCTCAAGAAAAGGTGGTGGAAAGCAGACGAAAGGGAAAAAGAGGCCCTGAATGAACTAAGCTCAGAGTTGCGGAAAAATTTACTCCAGCTTCGCAGGACAGAGACAATCCGAAAAAAGCAGAATGAGAAGCGTCGACAGAGAAAAGCCTTTTTTAACAACCCCTTCCGGTTCACAGCTGACCTCCTTGGAAAGCCTAAAAGTGGAAGACTGTTATGTTCTCAGGAAGAAGCAGAGGATAGTGTGGCAGCAGCACATGGTGATCTGAACAGAGACATTCCACTGGGGGAATGCCCTTCCAAGCTGCCAACACTTAGGCCACACACCCCTTTCAACATGGCAGATTTCACTCTTGACGAAGTAAGGACAGGAGTGGAAAAAGCTCGGGCGGGAGCGGCTCCAGGTCCGTCTGGCACGACTTACAAGATCTACAAAAACTGCCCGCAGCTACTGAAGAGGCTATCAAAGCTGTTACGGACACTCTGGAAGAAGAAGCAAGAACCATGGCTGTGGTCACTCGCTGAGGGCTGCTTTGTCCCTAAAGAGCTGAACTCACCAAGACTAGACCAGTTTCGAGAGATCTCCCTACTAGATGTCGAAGGGAAAATATTCTGGTCAATCATCGCTGAAAGACTAACATCTTATCTACTCACTAATGAGTATGTTGACACAAGTGTCCAAAAAGGAGGAGTCCCGGGGGTACTCTGGATGTTTGGAGCATACATCTGTGATCAGCCAGGTCATCAAGGAAGTAAAAAGGAACAACAACACACTTTCAGTTGTATGGCTAAATCTTGCCAAAGCCTACCCAAGTGTACCTCACCAATCTGATCCAAATTGCATTGGAGCACTACCATGTACCATCGGAAGTTACCAAGCTTGTGATGTCACACATGAAATCTCTGAAGATGAGGTTCACCGTGGGAAATTTCACCACCAAATGGCAGAAGCTCGAGAAAGGCATCATGGCAGGATGCACAATATCCGTGGTCCTGTTTGTAGCTGCCATGAACTTACTACTCAAAGCAGGAGGAATGCAGTGTAGAGGACCTAAGGCGGACGACGGTACAATACATCCGGCCTGCAGAGCCTTCATGGACGATATTACAGTGATGACTCCATTGATTCAGGGAACACGGTGGATCCTAAGTTCGCTGGAGATGATGGCTACATGGGCACGTATGCATTTCAAACCAGAAAAATCTAGGAGCCTTAGTATCCTGAAAGGGAAGCTGACAAAAAACATCTTCAGTATTCAAGGGTCTGTGATTCCAACAATTCAAGAACAAGGAATACGATGCCTTGGAAAGAACTATGACAGCACCCTGAAGGACAGTGGCAACCTTAAAGACACCATAGCCCAACTAAACATCTGGCTCAAGGCAATTGACAACAACCAGCTGCTTGGAAGGTTTAAGGTATGGTGCTTCCAGTATGGCATCATACCCAGACTACAGTGGCCATTCCTGTTATACGACTTCCCCATGACTCAAGTGGAGGCAATGGAGAGACTGTGCAGTAAATTCGTGCGTAAATGGTTGGGTGTTCCCCCGACTCTCAGCTCGGTCAACCTGTACAGCAAGACCTCCAAGCTCTGCTTACCAGTCTCATCAGTGGTGGAAGAATTCAAAGCCACCAAGGCAAGAGCAGTCAGCACACTGCTACTGTCTGAGGATGAGAAAGTCTGACACGCCAACAAGACCGTCAAGTGTGGCAGGAAGTGGAAACCTCAGGAAGCGGTAAAGGAAGCTGAAGCATTCTGGAAACATCAGGAAATCGTTGGGGTGGTTTGTCAAGGAAGGTTAGGACTTGGAAACTACAACGCCAAGACATGGAGTAAGGCCAATGCCAAAGGCAGGAGAGGTCTTGTGGTGCAAAGAGTCCGAGAGGCAGCAGAAGAAGACCGCCGCGTAAAAGCGGTAGGGCTCGCCTCCAAGGACGGTGGACGCAGTGGGACCAGGCACTCGAGAGTTCGCTGTCCTGGAAGGAACTCTGGTGTACCGACCAGGGCAAGTTGTCCTTCCTCCTGCGGGCTGTGGCCGATCTCCTGCCAACCCCAAACAACCTAAAGATCTGGGGCAAAGAAGAGGACCCATCCTGCAAACAGTGTGGAGCAACCCTCTGTACCCTGAATCACATCTTGACTGGATGTCCTAAAGCTCTGGGTGAAGGCCGTTACAGGTGGAGGCACGATAAGGTCCTTACAGAAATTGAAAAATGGACAGACCTACGAGGGTTAAAGCCAACACACACCAGGCACCAGGCACCACCACCACCCGGAGTCATCGGTTTCCAAAGAGAATGAGATAAGGTTACTAAGACAAGAACAACTGCCAAGAACCCGCCATCCATTTTGCATCGAGCTTCTGACTGGGAGATACAAGTGGATCTCAAGAAGAGGCTCGTCTTTCCAGAAGAGGTGGCGGTAACCTCACTCCGACCGGACATAATTCTTTTATCAAGGAGCACAAAAAACCATCTTGGTAGCCGAACTCACAGTGCCCTGGGAGGACAGGCTACCCATTTCTCACCAACTGAAAAAGGCCAAGTACCAGGATTTGATTGATGAGGCCCTAGTCAAAGGTTGGTATGCAACCTTATTCCCCATCGAAGTTGGCTGCCGCGGTTTCCCAGCAACATCAGTGCGCTACTTCTTACAGAAGATTGGTTTAGAACCCAAACAACTGAAGAAAGCCACTGGGGAAATAGCCACAGTAGCCGAGAGTAGCTCAAGGTGGCTCTGGTTGACAAGAGCCCGCAGTTGGAACCCTTCTGCAGGTGAAGGCTAATGTAGTCTCCACTGCCCCACTCTGGTGAAGCGTACAGGCTAAGGGGCGAAACGCTTATGACCCTGAGATACCTGCTGAAGATGCAGAAGGGCTTCCATCAATGTGAATGCTCTGACCACCTTGCCACCAATGAATTTTATTTAGAGGAGGATGTGCAACACCATGTCCTAAGTTGCTCCTGCAGTTTTTGCTTGTAGCAAAGCATCTCTGATGTTTATTTCACTATAATAAGAATAATAACAATAAGAATAATAATAAGAATAAGAATAAGAATAAGAATAATAAGAATAATAAGAATAAGAATAAGAATAATAACAATAATAAGAATAAGAATAAGAATAAGAAGAATAAGAATAATAACAATAATAATAATAAGAAGAAGAATAATAAGAATAATAACAATAATAAGAATAAGAATAAGAATAATAAGAATAAGAATAATAAGAATAATAAGAATAAGAATAATAACAATAAGAATAATAAGAATAATAATAATAAGAATAATAATAATAAGAATAATAAGAATGAGAATAATAACAATAATAAGAATAATAACAATAATAATAATAATAATAACAATAAGAATAATAATAATGTACATTTAATGTAATGAATCCTTTGCTGCGGGCTCAGTGTGGCTGTTACCTGGACAGGTACTGTCCGGACGACGGTACCTCGTGTTTGTTGGGTTTGTCGTAGCAGTTCACCATGTTCTGGATCAGAGCCAAGTCCGGTCTCACCAGGACGGCGGCGCCGATGGCCCTGGTGATGAGCTGCAGGGCGTCTCTGACGTAGAAGTCGAGCGGTTTCCTCTCCACCTCTCCGTAGGCCAGCAGGCCCAGCGGCAGACCGATGGCGTGCAGCGCGTCAGGGCTGAGCGGCTGGCCCAGAACCCAGTGCACCATGGGTAAGGTGAGGCCCAGGTCCTGAGCGCTGCGCAGCACCGCCGCCGCGCACTGCGGGTCGGCTCCGAACAGCAGCACCGACGCCGGCGAGGGCTGGTTCTGTCGGAAGTGTCGGGACAGGAAGTCATGGATCTGAGTGTCATCGTGTGCTGACTGCGTCAGGTTCAGGAGGGCACGCACGTGCCAGGTGACCCCGCCCCCACCGTCCCATGATGCACCACTCCAACTCCCACTGTCTAGGAGCCGCAGGAGACCTCGAGCCTCCTCCAGCCCCGACACAGAACCACGGTACCCTCCCTCCCAACCGGACCGCTGCAGAACCTTCAGCAACAGGTCGGACAGACCGGACTCTGGAACCCCCATCGCCATCTGCAGGTGGAACCGGTTCTACACAGGACCAGGAAATAAAACCAGGAGTCAGAACCAGGACGAGAACCAGCAGGAGAACCAGCAGGAGAACCAGGAGGAGAACCAGTAGAATAACCAGGAGGTAGGTCAGGAGGTAGGCCAGGACGAGAACCAGCAGGAGAACCAGCAGGAGAACCAGGAGGAGAACCAGGAGGAGAACCAGTAGAATAACCAGGAGGTAGGTCAGGAGGTAGGCCAGGACGAGAACCAGCAGGAGAACCAGGAGGAGAACCAGCAGAATAACCAGGAGGTAGGCCAGGACAAGAACCAGCAGGAGAACCAGCAGGAGAACCAGCAGGAGAACCAGGATGAGAACCAGCAGAATAACCAGGAGGTAGGCCAGGACGAGAACCAGCAGGAGAACCAGGAGGAGAACCAGCAGGAGAACCAGAAGGAGAACAGCAGGACAACCAGAAGGAGAACCAGAAGGAGAACCAGAAGGAGAACCAGAAGGAGAAAACATGTCAGAGTGGGTCAGAGATCAAACAGAACAGATAAATAATCAATCATTAGATAAATAGATCCGGTCTGGAGTCTGAAGGACTGATCTGTTTCTGGAGAGTAATGTTCCACAAACCAACAAAGAAACATCAGGAAACCAATGGAGAACCAGCCGTCAGAGAACCATCACACAACCAACAGAGAACCATAGAACCTAATAGCCCTGTACAAGCTGCCGCTAGGATTGAAAACCGGATCACAGATCTCCAGTTCATTGTCTCTCAGGTCACCATCAGAGAACCAATGGAGAACTAACAGAGAACCATCAGAATGGACAACCAACAGAGAACCAATGGAGAACCATCAGTGAACCATCCGAATGGAGAACCAACAGAAAACCAATGTAGAACCAACAGAGGACCATCAGAGAACCATCAGAATAGAGAACCAACAGAAAACCAATGGGAAACCATCAGAGAACCATCAGAGAACAAAATAAAATTATTTTTATTATAAATCAGTTTCCGGAGGAGAAACTAAGAACCAGTTGACTCTTCGTTCCGGTTTCTGCTCAACACAAGCAGCCCTCAAGCTGCGGTCTGTCCCAGGGCATCCTGGGAAATGTAGGAAATCACTGACTGAAGCAGAACTCCTGTTTAAAGTGTAGAACATGACAAACCCAACAACATTAATCCTCCTGTCAAAGGGTCACTTCCTGTCTTTGATTTGATTCATGTTCCCAATGTTCCCAATGTTCCCAATGTTTCCAATGTTCCAAACCCTCACAGTCACACTGTCAATATATGTATACCAATATATGGGTTAGGGCTAGCCTAACCCATATATTAACCCCAATATTAACCCCAAATATTAACCCCAAATATTAATACCCAATATAAACCCCAATATATTAACCCCAATAAAAACCCAATATATTAACCCCAATATAAACCCTAAATATTAATACCCAATATAAACCCCAATATATTAACCCCAATATATTAAT
>CM025828.1:38481761-38483661 GCA_014673565.1 Sebastes schlegelii | reverse complement strand
ACAGAACACAGAGACGTCTCCGTGAGACGGAGGGACATCAGCTGGTTGTTGTGAGTCCACTAAGAGAAGAGGAGACAAGAGGACGAGGGTAAGGAGATGAAACAAAAGAAGCAAGGAGGTTAGAGAGGAAACAAAAGAAAGTAACCAACGAGACGAAGGAAAGGGAACAAGGAGAGTAAACAAGGAGAACAAGGAGAGAGGAAACCAAGGAGGCAAGGAGGTTAGAGAGGAAACAAAAGAAAGGAAACAAGGAGAAATGAGATGAAGAAAAGAGAACAAGGAGAGGAAACAAAGGAATCAAGGAGGTTAGAGAGGAAACAAAGACATGAATAAGAAGAGAAGAAGAAGAGGAGGTATTTATGGACTCACTCCATCAATTATTACTGGCTGCTGTCTGCAGACCGTCAGCCAATCACAGAGCTCCTACACTGCCAGCCAATCAGAGAGCAGGGATCACAGTAACCGGGGGGCCCAAACACCTCTCCTGTTTCCTTTCCTTTCTCTTCCTCATCTCCTCCTCTCTCCTTGTTTCCTCGTTTCCTCTCACCTCACTTCAGCAGCAGTTCCTCTACAGTTTCTATATTAAATTAATCGGTCAGGATTAATTTTAGAAAGTATGAAATGACTCCCTGAGACGGTTTAATGTGTTCAGAAACAAGCAGCGTTTACAATAATCAATAATCAATACTGTTAATGAAACACTCAGTGAGTCTATCAGGAGACACTGAACATGAAGGTCAGACAGCAGGAGACTCAGATCATCTATCTCTAGTCTCAGAGAAACAAAAATCATCTCAAATGTTAGTTATACATAATATATTATAATATATTGTCAGATTAATACGGAGCCCCGACGAGTCACAGTGGGAATCACTATACTATATAGAGTATATACAGTATATATAAACTGGAAAAACAAAGTTATTAACTTGTGTTTGGTGGATTATTTCTCTGTTGTATCAATGCTAATGGTCATTGTATTCTACATGGTTGGAAAGCCTGTTTATTGACCTTCACAATGAGGTCACTCTTGTAAGGATCATGCATTTGTGGGATGAGCAGCACAGCTGATTATGTGGGGAGCGCCCAAGAACAATGTTCCAAAATGCTCCGTCAATGGTAAACAGAGTATTCTCCTGTTGGTGTTGACTCTTGTTGTGAGTTGTTTGGTGGATGATTGAACTCTCTATCAGTAACAAGGAACAAACAAGACATATTGATTGATTGAATCCACCTTCAGGAGCCTCAGTAGCGGTGGAAGATCCATACGCAGCCACACCAGCCTGGCACCTCCTCCTCATGCTGGTCACCAACATGGTCACACTGTTGCTGTGGGATGGCGTTCCATTCCTCAACCAGGATTGGTTGCAGGTCAGCCAGCGTGGTTGTGTTGGTCACTCTAACACGTACAGCACGCCCAAGCTGATCCTACATGTTGAGTTGGGTTGAGGTCTGGACTATTGGCAGGCCGTTCCATTCTCTCTACTCCCACATTGTGGAGGTAGTCTGTGATAACCCTGGCTCTGTGGTGGGGGCGTTGTTTCTCGGAGGATGAAGTTAGGTCCCAGATTGTGGAGATATGGGATCACCACTGGCTGCAGAATCTCATCCTGATATCTCCCTGCATTGAGATGGCCTTCAATGATGACAAGCCTTGTTTTACCAGTGAGGGAGATGCAAATGGGCCTGACGGTGAAGGGCAGTCATTGCAGGCTTCCTGGTAGCCTTATGAGAACACACTTTTTAGAGCATTTTGGCAAATTGTTCTTGGACGCTCCCCACATCATCAGCTGTGCTGCTCATCCCACAAATGCATGATCCTTACAAGTGTGACATCATTGTGAAGGTAAATAAACAGGCTTTCCAACGATGTCAAATACAATGACCATTAGCATTGATA
>CM025828.1:38459261-38476761 GCA_014673565.1 Sebastes schlegelii | reverse complement strand
TCACAGGCTCTACTGTCACAGGTTCTACTGTCACAGGTTCTACTGTCACAGGCTCTACTGTCACAGGTTCTACTGTCACAGGTTCTACTGTCACAGGCTCTACTGTCAGAGGTTCTACTGTCACAGGCTCTACTGTCAGAGGTTCTACTGTCACAGGTTCTACTGTCACAGGCTCTACTGTCACAGGCTCTACTGTCAGAGGCTCTACTGTCAGAGGCTCTACTGTCACAGGTTCTACTGTCACAGGCTCTACTGTCACAGGTTCTACTGTCACAGGCTCTACTGTCACAGGTTCTACTGTCAGAGGCTCTACTGTCACAGGCTCTACTGTCACAGGCTCTACTGTCACAGGCTCTACTGTCACAGGCTCTACTGTCAGAGGCTCTACTGTCACAGGCTCTACTGTCAGAGGCTCTACTGTCACAGGTTCTACTGTCAAAGGCTCTACTGTCAGAGGTTCTACTGTCACAGGCTCTACTGTCACAGGTTCTACTGTCACAGGCTCTACTGTCACAGGCTCTACTGTCACAGGCTCTACTGTCACAGGCTCTACTGTCAGAGGTTCTACTGTCACAGGCTCTACTGTCACAGGCTCTACTGTCACAGGCTCTACTGTCAGAGGCTCTACTGTCAGAGGTTCTACTGTCACAGGCTCTACTGTCACAGGCTCTACTGTCACAGGCTCTACTGTCAGAGGCTCTACTGTCAGAGGCTCTACTGTCAGAGGCTCTACTGTCAGAGGTTCTACTGTCACAGGCTCTACTGTCACAGGTTCTACTGTCACAGGCTCTACTGTCACAGGCTCTACTGTCACAGGCTCTACTGTCAGAGGCTCTACTGTCACAGGCTCTACTGTCACAGGCTCTACTGTCAGAGGCTCTACTGTCACAGGCTCTACTGTCACAGGCTCTACTGTCAGAGGCTCTACTGTCACAGGCTCTACTGTCACAGGCTCTACTGTCACAGGCTCTACTGTCACAGGCTCTACTGTCAGAGGTTCTACTGTCACAGGCTCTACTGTCACAGGCTCTACTGTCACAGGTTCTACTGTCACAGGCTCTACTGTCACAGGCTCTACTGTCACAGGCTCTACTGTCAGAGGTTCTACTGTCACAGGCTCTACTGTCAGAGGTTCTACTGTCACAGGCTCTACTGTCAGAGGCTCTACTGTCAGAGGCTCTACTGTCACAGGCTCTACTGTCACAGGCTCTACTGTCACAGGCTCTACTGTCACAGGCTCTACTGTCAGAGGTTCTACTGTCACAGGCTCTACTGTCACAGGCTCTACTGTCACAGGTTCTACTGTCAGAGGCTCTACTGTCACAGGCTCTACTGTCAGAGGCTCTACTGTCAGAGGCTCTACTGTCAGAGGCTCTACTGTTACAGGTTCTACTGTCACAGGCTCTACTGTCACAGGCTCTACTGTCAGAGGCTCTACTGTCACAGGCTCTACTGTCAGAGGCTCTACTGTCACAGGTTCTACTGTCACAGGCTCTACTGTCACAGGTTCTACTGTCACAGGTTCTACTGTCACAGGCTCTACTGTCAGAGGCTCTACTGTCAAATATATTAAACTCAAGGATCAGGAGGAGAACGAACAAGAAACCTTCAGTAGAATTCAAAGTGATGAAGATGAATGAAGGTTCAGAAAGGAGACCTTCAGACTGAGTTCTGTGTTCAGAACTACAGGTATAAAACGTCCATGTTAACGTCCTGTAGTCTGATTCTGTTCAGACCAGATGAAGCATCAACCTCCTGAGACCTGCGATCCCGACCCACTTCCCTGTCTTACAAACTCTAGAACCTGATGAATCCATCGGTACCAGCCAGGTCAGACCAGCTGGTCCTGAAGGAGGTTGAATAACACTACGAACTAAAGCTAAATGTTGGAGAGGACAAACTGTCATGTCCATGTCCAAAGGGGTCCCTTGACCTCTGAGCTCCAGATCAGTGAATGTAAATGGGTTCTATGGGTACCCACGAGTCTCCCCTTTACAGACATGCCCACTTTATGATCATCACATGCAGTTTGGGGCAAAAAAAACATAATAAGCTGAGACTCTGGTGGATCCAATGAGTCCAACTGCATTCATGTGTGATGATGTTAGTCCCCATAGGAGACATTTCATTGACCTCACTGTATAAAATGACCTGTGGTGACCTCTAGGATAATCACAGCCTCATGAAACTTTACAGCCACAAACTAGAGACCTAGAGCATTCAGAGGATGGATGGATCAAACTAGAGACCTAGAGCATTCAGAGGATGGATGGATCAGACTAGAGACCTAGAGCATTCAGAGGATGGATGGATCAGACTAGAGACCTAGAGCATTCAGAGGATGGATGGATCAAACTAGAGACCTAGAGCATTCAGAGGATGGATGGATCAGACTAGAGACCTAGAGCATTCAGAGGATGGATGGATCAGACTAGAGACCTAGAGCATTCAGAGGATGGATGGATCAGACTAGAGACCTAGAGCATTCAGAGGATGGATGGATCAGACTAGAGACCTAGAGCATTCAGAGGATGGATGGATCAAACTAGAGACCTAGAGCATTCAGAGGATGGATGGATCAAACTAGAGACCTAGAGCATTCAGAGGATGGATGGATCAGACTAGATCCATCCATCCTCTTGGTGTCTTAATGTGGTATTGTGGAGGATTATTGATTATTTGTATTAATTCTCCAGTGGTTAAAAAATGGTTAAATTTAGCACCAAATCTGTGGAACAAATGGAATGAACCCAACAACTGCTGAGACGTGATGTAGAGACGTGATGTAGAGACGTGATGTAGAGACGAGTGTTTCTGATGCGAGTTGATCTGTCTAGTTAAACCAGTGTCAGTAGTTCAGCAGTGAACCAGCATCTCTCTGCTGTAGTGCTTTAGAGCCAGGCACAGAGCTGTCAGTCAGCGGGCCGACCCTTCACCCCGACTCCCCGGGCCGACTCGTCTCAGCAGCTGCTCTCTCTGCTCTCTTTTCTTGTCATTGTGTCGTCTTTTCATTCAGCCAGCTGAAGGTCTGAGCCGGCCGACCGGTTCCCTAATCTCCATTTAACACTTCAAATGGGGCTTTAGGAGCGCCGCCATCTGCATAATCCCATTAACTCTGGAGCTGCAGCGCCGCCGCCGCTGCCGCCGCCGACACAACGCCGCCGCCAGCCAGCGGGAGCTCCGGCTCAGGTGCAAGAAGAAGAAGAAGTGTGAGAGAAAAGGCAGATTTAGTGTGTGTCAGGTTAGTGAATGAATAAAAGGAGGAAGAGAAGAAGAGTCCTGACAGTTTAGAGCCAAAGCTGCTCGGAGGAGAAGAAAGAAAAGCTTCATCCTGGTGTAAATCTGCTGGTGCTTCCCCTCCGTCTGGGGACAAGTCCTCTTACAGAGTTTCCTGTCTCCCCCCTGTCTCCTCCCCTCTTCCTCCTCCTCTTCCTCAGACGAAGAAGAAAAACAGATTCACGCTTTCTGATGACAAGAAAAGTAGGTCAGATTTAAATTCAGACTAAATCCGGGTGTTTCAGCGCCGCGCTGACGCTGGTGAAACAGCAGCTGGCTGCTCGCCGAGCTCCACACGGATCTGATCCTAACCTGCAGCTCCACCGAGCTTCAGTGGGCCGCCGAGCTTCAGCAGCTCCGCTGAGCTTCAGCTTCAGCGGGCCGCCGAGCTTCAGCTTCAGCAGGCCGCAGAGCTTTAGCGGGCCGCCGAGCTTCAGCGGGCGGCAGAGCTTCAGCGGGCCGCAGAGCTTCAGCGGGCCGCCGAGCTTCAGCTTCAGCAGCTCCGCCGAGCTTCAGCAGCTCCGCCGAGCTTCAGCGGGCCGCAGAGCTTCACGGTTTAAATAAAGTAAAGAGCTGAGAGGTGGAGAGGGAAATGAAACATCCATCACAGATCAGAAGGTGGATATTAAGAGCGGGAAAGTGGTTTGGTGATTAATGAAGAGCAGACGCCTCCGGAGGGAAGAAACACTGATGAAGCTCAGAGAGAGAAGAAGAAGAACCGGTCGGAGGACGAGACGATGCAGGACAACGTCATCGAGTCTAAATATGTCCACACGTCTCCCACTAAACACGTCTCATGTGGTGTTCTGGAGGAAACTGATGATTAATGACCCGACGGGTTCAGGTAGAAGATCTGAAACGTCCTGTAGGGATGCACAACTAACCCAATATTAATCACCATCATTTGGCTTCCCACAATCCAATGCACATGATCAACCGCAATATTAACGCTTCAAAATGTAGTAGAGTAAAACACTGATTATTACTAAACATGAACTCAGGAGAAGAAGAAGCTTGTTGTTCATCAGCAGGAACAGAATGATCCAACCCGGAGCTGAACACAGATACCGGATTTAATATACTAATCTCTAAAATCAGGATCAATAATTGTGATCTCAACATCAATCAAAATAATCAGGATTATAATTTTGGACACGTCTTTCTATTAAACTATTTAAACATACTGATATTTATAATAATATAATAATATAATGTAGCTGCTTTATTAACCCTCCGGTTGTCTCCCCGGGTCAGAACCGACCCGGTCTGGTTTCACCGTTTATAGAAAGTACGCACAATAAATCATCACTTTTCTGGCCGACTTCATTCAAACTCATTACCACCAAGCTTTACACCTGGCTTTAAGGTTCATAATCCTCATGTTGGTGAAAATAAACCTATTTTTAGATTTTAAAAAAGCAGAAATTGTGAATTATTTTGACGATGCTTATGGGAGGAACATAATGTGATGGATTCTTACAGACGGGTTAATAAGGTACAAGTTTAGTTAGAAGATTGTTTTGAAACCATTTCAATATTGTTTTTAATGGCAGCACATACACTCACCGGCCACTTTATTAGGCACGCCTGTTCAATTGCTTGTTAACACAAATAGCTAATCAGCCAATCACATGGCAGCAACTCAATGCATTACGTCATCTAGACGTGGTGAAGACGACTTGCTGAAGTTCAAACCGAGCATCAGAACGGGGAAGAAAGGGGATTTAAGTGACTTTGAACGTGGCATGGTTGTTGGTGCCAGACGGGCTGGTCTGAGTATTAAACTGCTGATCTACTGGGATTTTCACCACAACCATCTCTAGGGTTTACAGAGAATGGTCCCAACAAGAGAACAGATCCAGTGACGGAAGTTGTGTGGACGGAAATGCCTTGTTGATGTCAGAGGTCAGAGGAGAATGGGCAGAGTGGTTGGAGATGATAGAAAGGCAACAGTAACTCAAATAACCACTCGTTACAACCAAGGGATGCAGAATAGCATCTCTGAACGCACAACACGTCCAACCTGGAAGCAGATGAAGACCACCCGGTACTAGCAAGGTGTACCTAATAAAGTGGATACCACCCGGTACTAGCAAGGTGTACCTAATAAAGTGGCTGGTGAGTGTAATGACTTCTGTGGTCCTCAAAAAATGATCCGAGAAGATCCCAGATGCTATAAATTAGAATAAAAGACCCAGAATTCAACGACAGTAGTCGTCAAAGACCACGGCAGGAAACCATCCAACAGTTTAAGACAATTCATATTCCATATTTCTGATCTAGTGCAGTTTGAAAACGGGACAACAGGACGGTTAACGGTGTAAAAATTACAGCTACTGCACAGCACGGCATTATGAGGAGGAAGAGGAGGAAGAGGAGGAAGATGAAGACAGTAAAAACTAATGAGAGGTTCAGAACGGTTCATCATCATTAACCCTTTAAGGTATTAACATGTTCAATCTGCCTCATTCGGGTTTCAAACTCACAACCTCTATCTCGGTGAGCTCACAGCCCCACTTTACACTATGACATCACACTATGACATCACACTATGACATCACACTATGACTGAGGGAATCGCCAGGGTTTCATGTAGAAGCAGATTTCAAACTAGAGTCAAGTCTGTTTCTAAAGATTCTGAGTTCATAAACAGAGACGAGACGACAAGACTAGGAGACGAGGAGAGAAGGAGAGGAGACGAGGAGAGGAGGAGAGGAGACGAGGAGAGGATGAGAGGAAGAGAGGAGGAGAGGAGGAAACAGCTGCTGATGTTGATGAGGAAACAAGTTATTTATATTTACACCGTGTGCACAATTGTTAGACAAGTGAGTATTTTGACCCTAGCATCATTTTTATGCATATTTTCCAACTCCAAGCTGTATTAACTGGAATGTATTAACTTGAATGCTTATTGGCTTTAAGCTTATCAGGTGAAGTGTATTTGTGTAATGAGGGAGGGTGTGGCCTAAGGAGATCAACACCCTATATCAAGGTGTGCATCATTATTAGGCAGCTTCTTCTCCTCAGGTGAAATGGGCCAAAAAAAAGATTTAACTGACTGAAGAGTCAAAGATTGTAAAAAGTCTTTCAGTAGGATGCAGCACTCTGTAAATGTCTAAGATACGTGATCACAGAACCATCAAACGTTTTGTTGCAAATAGTCAACAGGGTCGCACGAAACGTGTTGAGAAAAAAGACACAAATGAACTGCCAAAGATTTGAGAAGAATCAAACGTGAAGCTACAGGAAGCCGTTATCCTCCAGTGCTGTCATATTCCAGAACTGCAACCTACCTGCAGTGCCCAGAAGTACAAGGTGTTCAGTGCTCAGAGGTAAGGAGAGGCCAAGGTAAGGAAGGCTGAAACCCGACCACCACTGAACAAGACACATAAGTTGAAAAGTCAAAACTGGGCCAAGAAATATCTGAAGACAGATTATTCAGAGGTTGTATGGACTGATGAGATGAGAGTGACTCTTGACGGACCAGATGGATCAGTGGCTGGATCAGTGACGGGCACAGAGCTCCACTTCAACTCTGACGCCAGCAAGGTGGAGGTGGGGTACTGGTATGGGCTGGTATTATTAAAGATGAGCTAGTTGGACCTTTTCGGGTTGAAGATGGACTCAAAATCAACTCCCAAACCTACTGCCAGTCTTTAGAAGACACTTTCTTCAAGCAGTTGTACAGGACAAAGTCTGCATCTTTCAAGAAGACCATGATTTTTATGCAGGACAATGCTCCATCGCATGCATCGAAGTCCTCCACTGCGTGGCCAGCCAGTAAAGGCCTTACAGATGAAAGAATAATGACATGGCCCCCTTCCT
Organism: Sebastes schlegelii; assembly: GCA_014673565.1. Lineage (NCBI taxonomy): Eukaryota > Metazoa > Chordata > Actinopteri > Perciformes > Sebastidae > Sebastes > Sebastes schlegelii. Next base: position 38,469,660 of record CM025828.1, on the reverse strand, counting down.
CACCTGACCTAAACCCTATTGAGAACTCGTGGGCCCTTCTTAAACGGGAGATTTACGGTGAAGGAAAACAGCACACCTCTCTGAACAGTGTCTGGGAGGCTGTGGTTGCTGCTGCACAACAAGGTGATCGTCAACAGATCAAGAAACTGACAGACTCCATGAATGGAAGGCTTATGACTGTTATTGAAAAGAAGGGTGGCTATACTGGGCACCGATTTTATTTTTGAAATGTCAGAAATGTTAATTTATAAATTTTGAGTTGTTTACACTTTAAAAGATGAAAATAAACAGTGAGATGGGAAAATTATCGTTTTTCATTTAGTTGCATAATAATTGTGCACACATAGATATTCTCCTAAGAAAGACAAAACCTCACTTTTACTTTCTTAAATATTCAGGTTTGAGGTTTATTAACATTTTGGATTGACCGAGAGCACAGTAGTTGTTCAATAATAAAATGAATCCTCAAAAATACAACTTGCCTAATAATTGTGCACACAGTGTATAATGTAAAATAATTCATATCAACTGTGATCTAAAATAATTCTGCAGAATCATTTGAGAAAATGCTTAAAAATGAATTATTAAATTATTATAATTAAGAAATTAAATATAAAACTAAATAAAGAGGCTTCAGCACAACGATGCAAACATATGAAATATCCTCTTTGAGTAAGGATATCACTCAGGTGGAGAACGAGCAGAGATATTAAAAAGGAGAAATATGTCTGTATGAACAGAACGCTGAATAAAGAATAAAATAATAAAATAAAAGAATATAATGAAATCAGAGTTTAAAGCAGCGTCGTGGTTCCAGCAGCAGCAGCAGCAGCAGCAGAGATCGGTCGTCTCTCAATGATTCATGAAGAAACTCAGAGCAGGAATACAACATCATTTATTATAAATAACTGAAAACATTAAGGAGAACCTGCTCTGACGTCAGCTCACTGCTGCAGATAGAGAAATATAGAAATAGAAATATAGAAATAGAAATATAGAACTACTGAGAGGCCTGCTGGAAATATATAAATATAAATATAGAAATATAAATATAGAAATATAGAAATATAAATACTGAGAGGTCTGCTGGAAATATATAAATATAAATATATAAATATAAATATATAAATATATAAATATATAAATATAAATACTGAGAGGTCTGCTGGAAATATATAAATATAAATACTGAGTTCACAAAAAAATTTATGAAAAACGTGCATGAAAACAGTCAGGATGTCGTCTATTTGTTTGTCAGCTGTACGACCAGAAACCAGCGCAATGCGTTACTCAGACTACCATAACAAAAGCGGTAACTTCCTTCTACGTCCACAGAGACTCAGATGAAGCAGATATACCCATTCTGGCATGAAAACATCTATTTAGAAATCGTTAAAAAAGAAATTGTGATACAGAGATGAATCGAATTTTTTCCGTCTTAAAAGTCTCGTCAACTTTACTTTTTGGTTCTTCAGCATCGACCAGAACCAGAACCAGAACCAGAACCAGAACCAGAACCAGAACGTTCAGAAACAAAGTGAGCAGCTCTGAGTCCGACTTTCAACCTTCACTCATTATGAAGTCTTGTGTGTCCAGACTGTTTCCTGTGTGTGTGTGTGTGTGTGTGTGTGTCTGGTTATATTGAGTCATTTCATATTAGTCTTTACGGTGCGGTCGGAGCAGCTCATCAGAAGCAGCTGAATCAGCAGCTCAGTGAGTGTTTTCCATCAGACTGAGAGGTTCAGTTCTCAGTTTCTCTGAGTTCATTCAGATGAAGCTCACTGAGACGTTGGATCATTCCACAAAGTCTGAGAGGTCAGAGATGTTCGTTAGTAAACCGGCAGAGAAACGACGGGATGTTCAGATATAAATCTGAGGAGAGTTTTAGTCCAGATTATATATCAACAAAGAGACTTTTCTGTCCTCCGATATTCATGAGAGCAGCTCAAACTCTCAACCCTCAACACTGTTCACACACACACACACACACACACACACATATATATATACATATATACATATATACACATATATACATATATATACATACGTATACATACATATACATATACACATACATATATACATATATATACATATACATATATACATACATATACATATACACATACATATATACACATACATATATACATATATATACATATACATATATACATACATATACATATATACACATACATATATACATACACATATATATACACATATGTATGTATGTATATGTACATATGTATATACATATATACATATACATATATACATACACATAAATACATATACATATATACATATATACACATATACATAAACATATACATACATATACATACATATATACATATATACACATATATACATATATACATACACATACATATATACATATACATATATACATACACATACATATACACATATATACACATATGTATATGTATACATATACATATGTATACATATACATATGTATATATATACATACACATATGTATATACATATGTGTATGTATATATGTATATATGTGTATATATATATACACACATATGTATATGTGTATATATGTCTGTATATATATACAGACATATATACAGATATATGTCTGTATATATATACAGACATATATACAGATATATATATATAGATATACATATATGTATACATATATGTATACATATATGTATACGTATATATATGTATGTATATATACATTTATCTGTTCATAATGAACCTTAAAGGAGATCAGTCCAGTATTTAATCCTCTTGTCAACATGGGAGTGGACTAATATGCTGCTTTATGTAAATGTATGTATATATTTATTATTGTAAATCATTAACAACACAGATCAATAACAGATATTGATCAGAAACCCTCACAGGTACTGCATTTAGCATAAACAATCTGCTCCAATCATAACATGTCAAACTGCAGCCCAACAGGCAACAACAGCTGTCAGTGTGTCAGTGTGCTGACTGGACTATGACTTGCCCCAAACTGCATGTGATGATCATAAAGTGGGCATGTCTGTAAAGGGGAGACTCGTGGGTACCCATAGAACCCATTTACATTCACTGATCTGGAGGTCAGAGGTCAAGGGACCCCTTTGAACATGGCCATGACAGTTTGTCCTCTCCAACATTTAGTGTCAGTGTGGAGCGTTATTTAACTCCTTCAGGACCAGCTGGTCTGACCTGGTTGGTACCGATGGATTCATCAGGTTCTTTTCTGAATTTTTTTAAAACATTTTTTCAACTTTTTCTGACATTTTTTTGACACTTTTTTCGGATGAAAACCCTCATGAAGTCACACATCTGGAGGTCAGAGGTCAAGGGTAAATATGTAAATATATATATATACTGGAAAAACAAAGTTATTAACTTGTGTTTGGTGGATTATGTCTCTGTTGTATCAGTGCTAATGGTCATTGTATTCTACATGTTGAAAGCCTGTTTATTGACCTTCACAATGATGTCACTCTTGTAAGGACCATGTGTTTGTGGGATGAGCAGCACAGCTGATGATGTGGGGAGCGCCCAAGATCAATTTGCCAAAATGCTCTGCCGATGGTAAACAGAGGAAGAGGAAGAGGAAGAGGAGGTCTGATCCAGACTGGCCTCAGATCAGCTCTGAGGACTTTAATTAACCTTCAGGGTCGGTGAAGGATGGAGGAGGGGGGGGTGAACACATGAAGAAGCTTCAAAAAGAGCCTCCACCCGCCCCGCTGGGCTGTCACCAGGCAGGATTCAAACGCTCCTCATTAAAATCCACCTTCACACCAATGTCAGACCCAAACAAACCAAATATACAAACCAAATATACAAACCAAATATACAAACCAAGTATATAAACCAAGTATACAAACCAAATATATAAACCAAATATACAAACCAAATATATAAACCAAATATACAAACCAAATATACAAACCAAATATACAAACCAAATATACAAACCAAGTATACAAACCAAATATACAAACCAAATATATAAACCAAATATACAAACCAAATATACAAACCAAATATACAAACCCAAATATATAAACCCAAATATATATAACCCACTGTCAGGAGGAATAAACCCAGATATATAAAGTACAGTGCCGATGCGCCGGCTGTTGAACCGCCTTTAATTTATTCACTTTATAGTCGAGCTTCAGCTACACACCAAACACTGACAATACAAAACCCTGCTTGATTATTATTTATTTTATTATTGCTATTATTATTGTTATTTTATTGTTTTTATTATTATTATTATTGATAATAATAATTATTATTTTTATTATTATTGATATTATTATTTTTTATTATAATTATTACTATTGTTGTTATTTCATTATTATGTTTATTATTATTGTTATGGTTATAATTAATTGTTATTATTATAATTATTGTTTATATGAAGCAGTGAATAAATAAAAAGCAGTGAATTTGGTGGTTTTATGTGACGTATCATCCGTGATTATTATTTATTAATTATTTATTATATTTACTATATTATTTCATAATGTTTAAATATATATGGTAATAATCAGGTTTTTCTTTCTGATTGATTTGATCAGAATAAATGAACTGAAACACGTTTCTTCTTCTCTGATCTCTCTGTGGAGTTGATGTGTTATTATGGGATGGAGGAGGTCGACCAGTCTGCAGGGAGCTACGATCTATCGACAGTAGAAGAAGAAGCAGCCGTCACATCGTCGGTCATTTTTTAATAATTTCTAAGAAGTTTCCTTAAAAGGAAAAATGTAATTTGTCTCTAAATGTGTGAAACAGGAACGTCCAGTTAGACCGTTACATCGTCAGACCGTCACACCGTTACACCGTTAGACCGTTACACCATTACACCGTCTGACCGTCACACCGTCAGACCGTCACACCGTTAGACCGTCACACCGTTAGACCGTCACACCGTCAGACCGTCACACCGTCTGACTGTCACACCGTTAGACCGTTACACCGTCACACCGTCACACCGTCTGACTGTCACACCGTCAGACCGTTACACCGTCAGACCGTTACACCATTACACCGTCTGACTGTCACACCGTCAGACCGTTACACCGTCAGACCGTCACACCGTCAGACCGTCACACCGTTAGACTGTTACACCGTCAGACCGTCACACCGTCAGACCGTCACACCGTCAGACCGTTACACCATTACACCGTCTGACTGTCACACCGTCAGACCGTTACACCGTCAGACCGTCACACCGTCACACCGTCAGACCGTCACACCGTTACACCGTTACACCGTTAGACCGTTACACCATTACACCGTCAGACCGTCACACCGTTAGACCGTCACACCGTCACACCGTCAGACCGTCACACCGTCTGACTGTCACACCGTCAGACCGTTACACCGTCAGACCGTTACACCATTACACCGTCTGACTGTCACACCGTCAGACCGTTACACCGTCAGACCGTCACACCGTCAGACCGTCACACCGTCAGACCGTCACACCGTCAGACCGTTACACCGTCAGACCGTCACACCGTTAGACCGTCACACCGTCAGACCGTCACACCGTTAGACCGTTACACCGTCAGACCGTCACACCGTCAGACTGTCACACCGTTAGACCGTTACACCATTAGACCGTTACACCGTTACACCGTTAGACCGTTACACCGTCAGACCGTCAGACCGTCACACCGTCAGACCGTCACACCGTCAGACCGTTACACCATTACACCGTCTGACTGTCACACCGTCAGACCGTTACACCGTCACACCGTCACACCGTCAGACCGTTACACCGTCAGACCGTCACACCGTTAGACCGTTACACCGTTACACCGTTAGACCGTTAGACCGTCAGACCGTTACACCGTCACACCGTTAGACCATTACACCGTCAGACCGTCAGACCGTTACACCGTTAGACCGTTACACCGTTAGACCGTTACACCGTCAGACCGTTACACCGTTAGACCGTCAGACCGTTACACCGTTAGACCGTTACACCGTTAGACCGTTACACCGTCAGACCGTTACACCGTTACACCGTCAGACCGTCAGACCGTCAGACCGTCAGACCGTTACACCGTTACACCGTTAGACCGTTACACTGTTAGACCGTTACACCGTCAGACCGTTACACCGTCACACCGTCACACCGTTAGACCGTCACACCGTCAGACCGTCAGACCGTCACACCGTCAGACCGTTACACCATTACACCGTCTGACTGTCACACCGTCAGACCGTTACACCGTCAGACCGTCACACCGTCACACCGTCAGACCGTCACACCGTTAGACCGTTACACCGTTACACCGTCAGACCGTTACACCGTCAGACCGTTACACCGTCACACCGTCAGACCGTTACACCGTCAGACCGTTACACCGTTAGACCGTCAGACCGTTACACCGTCAGACCGTTACACCGTTAGACCGTCAGACCGTTACACCGTCAGACCGTTACACCGTTACACCGTCACACCGTTAGACCGTTACACCGTCAGACCGTCAGACCGTTACACCGTTACACCGTTAGACCGTTACACTGTTAGACCGTTACACCGTTAGACCGTTACACCGTCAGACCGTCAGACCGTTACACCGTTACACCGTTAGACCGTTACACCGTCAGACCGTTACACCGTCAGACCGTCAGACCGTCACACCGTTACACCGTTAGACCGTTAGACCGTTAGACCGTTACACCGTCAGACCGTCACACCGTTACACCGTTACATCGTCAGACCGTCAGACCGTTACACCGTCAGACCGTCACACCGTCAGACCGTTACACCGTCAGACCGTCACACCGTTAGACCGTTACACCGTTAGACCGTTACACCGTTAGACCGTTACACCGTCAGACCGTTACACCGTTAGACCGTTACACCGTCAGACCGTTAGACCGTTACACCGTCAGACCGTCAGACCGTTACACCGTCACACCGTCACACCGTTAGACCGTCACACCGTCAGACCGTCACACCGTCAGACCGTTACACCATTACACCGTCTGACTGTCACACCGTCAGACCGTTACACCGTCAGACCGTCACACCGTTACACCGTCACACCGTCAGACCGTTACACCGTTACACCGTTACACCGTTACACCGTTAGACCGTTACACCGTCAGACCGTTACACCGTTACACCGTCACACCGTTAGACCGTTACACAGTCAGACCGTCAGACCGTTACACCGTTAGACCGTCAGACCGTTACACCGTTAGACCGTTACACCGTCAGACCGTTACACCGTTAGACCGTCAGACCGTTACACCGTTAGACCGTTACACCGTTAGACCGTTACACCGTCAGACCGTTACACCGTTACACCGTTAGACCGTTACACCGTCAGACCGTCAGACCGTTACACCGTTACACCGTTAGACCGTTACACCGTTAGACCGTTACACCGTTAGACCGTTACACCGTCAGACCGTCAGACCGTTACACCGTTACACCGTCAGACCGTCAGACCGTTACACCGTCAGACCGTCAGACCGTCAGACCGTCACACCGTTACACCGTTAGACCGTTAGACCGTTACACCGTCAGACCGTCACACCGTTACACCGTTACATCGTCAGACCGTCAGACCGTTACACCGTCAGACCGTCACACCGTCACACCGTCAGACCGTTACACCGTCAGACCGTCACACCGTTAGACCGTTACACCGTTACACCGTCAGACCGTTACACCGTCACACCGTTAGACCGTTACACCGTTACACCGTCAGACCGTTACACCGTCACACCGTTAGACCGTTACACCGTCAGACCGTCAGACCGTTACACCGTTAGACCGTCAGACCGTTACACCGTTAGACCGTTACACCGTCAGACCGTTACACCGTTAGACCGTCAGACCGTTACACCGTTACACCGTCAGACCGTTACACCGTCACACCGTTAGACCGTTACACCGTCAGACCGTCAGACCGTTACACCGTTACACCGTTAGACCGTTACACTGTTAGACCGTTACACCGTTAGACCGTTACACCGTCAGACCGTCAGACCGTTACACCGTTAGACCGTCAGACCGTTACACCGTTAGACCGTTACACCGTCAGACCGTTACACCGTTAGACCGTCAGACCGTTACACCGTCAGACGTTACACCGTTACACCGTCACACCGTTAGACCGTTACACCGTCAGACCGTCAGACCGTTAGACCGTTACACTGTTAGACCGTTACACCGTTAGACCGTTACACCGTCAGACCGTCAGACCGTTACACCGTAAGACCGTTACACCGTCAGACCGTCAGACCGTTACACCGTCAGACCGTCAGACCGTCACACCGTTACACCGTTAGACCGTTAGACCGTTACACCGTCAGACCGTCACACCGTTACACCGTTACATCGTCAGACCGTCAGACCGTTACACCGTTAGACCGTTAGACCGTTAGACCGTTACACCATTACACCGTCTGACCGTCACACCGTCAGACCGTTACACCGTCAGACCGTCACACCGTCACACCGTTACACCGTTAGACCGTCAGACCGTCAGACCGTTAGACCGTTACACCGTCAGACCGTTACACCGTCAGACCGTTACACCGTCAGACCGTTACACCGTTAGACCGTTACACCGTCAGACCATCAGACCGTTACACCGTCAGACCGTCAGACCGTCAGACCGTTACACCGTTACACCGTTAGACCATTACACCGTCAGACCGTCAGACCGTCAGACCGTTACACCGTTACACCGTTACACCGTCAGACCGTCAGACCGTCACACCGTCACACCGTTACACCGTCAGACCGTCAGACCGTCAGACCGTTACACCGTCACCTACCGGACATTATTAATACCACGTGTTCCAACATGGTCGGAATATTACCTATAATTACCTATTATTACATAAATATATATATAATTATAATTACATTCACGTCCTGTGGTAATAATTTGGAAAATATGAACCTATAGATAAAAACATTATGTTTCATTTCAGAGTGTTTTTGTCTCCAGTTACGTGCACATTGAAATCATAAAAACAAACGCACCTTTTGACGAGCTGAAACAATAGTTTATAAATATAACTATAACTATATATAGTTATAGTTATAGTTATATAAACACATATTTATATAAAGAAGAAAAACAGGCTGAACCAGAACCAGAACACTTTCAGTCCTCTATGTTTATGAAGCTCATGTTTAAACTCACAACAGAAACCTGTAGTAATGTTAGAATATATAAACCCTTATATAAACTATATATATATATATATATATACATATACATATATGTATATGTATATATATATAAAGGTTTATATATACTGTATAATATATATATAATTATAAAGGTTTATATAAAGCTGGAAAAACAAAGTTATTAACTTGTGTTTGGTGTATTATCTCTCTGTTGTATCAATGCTAATGGTCATTGTATTCTACATGGTTGGAAAGCCTGTTTATTGACCTTCACAATGAGGTCACTCTTGTAAGGATCATGCATTTGTGGGATGAGCAGCACAGCTGATGATGTGGGGAGCGCCGTAGAACAATGTTCCAAAATGCTCTGCCGATGGTAAACAGAGTATTCTCATGAGGCTACCAGGAAGCCTGCAATGACTGCCCTTCACCGTCAGGCCCGTTGGCGCTGGTGTCTCCAACACAGACAATGGAACCTGAACATGTGGGGGAATGTCATGTTCAGTGATGAGTCCAGGTTCTGTCTGTTGGATGGCAGGTCAAAGTATGGAGACGACGTGGAGAACGCTATGCTGATTGTTGCACCTGCAGACCTGAACCTGCAGACCTGAACCTGCAGACCTGAACCTGCAGACCTGAAGCTGCAGACTTGAACCTGCAGACCTGAACCTGCAGACCTGAACCTGCAGACCTGAAGCTGCAGACCTGAACCTGCAGACCTGAACCTGCAGACCTGAAGCTGCAGACCTGAAGCTGCAGACCTGAACCTGCAGACCTGAAGCTGCAGACCTGAACCTGCAGACCTGAACCTGCAGACCTGAAGCTGCAGACCTGAAGCTGCAGACCTGAAGCTGCAGACCTGGGAACGGGGGTCCCAGCTGGGTCCGCTATCACACCTGTAGTCTTTGTAGTCTTACTGTCCAGCGGTGGATAATAAGTGAGATTAACACGAAGTCAGTGAACTCAGGAGGACTCAGGAGGACTCAGGAGGACTCAGGAGGACTCAGTAATCCTGTTAGAGAGACACCTGATCTGCTGCAGGATAATCCTCTTTACACACAAACACACACACACACACACACACACGCGCACACACACACACACACACACACTGTATAAACACACAGACAGTCATTACGCAGGTTAATCAGAAGATCGTTGGATTTAAACTAACGTTAGCTTTGTGACCATTTAGAGACTAAACTGACTTCACACTG
>CM025828.1:38407524-38449126 GCA_014673565.1 Sebastes schlegelii | reverse complement strand
CTTCAGGCTCATCAGCTGCTATTGATCTCCTATCAGTCTGCTATTGATCTGCTATCAGTCTGCTATTGATCTGCTATCAGTCTGCTATTGATCTGCTATCAGTCTGCTATTGATCTGCTATCAGTCTGCTATTGATCTGCTATCCGTCTGTTCTGCTGTTTACTTTAGAAAATACTTCTGGTGAATATAATCCATCAGTCTTATTTCCATAGATGTATTTAGTATCTACAGTTCCCTTTGTTAACACCTTATTTTGAAAAGCGGACGTAGTCCCACGTGTCTACTTCCTGTAACTTCTCCAAGGTGGTCTCTAGCTCTCCCGTCAGCTCCGTTCTCTTTATCCATCATGGTCAGCTCCATCGGGGCCGTTTCAATGCAGAGAACAGACATGTCAGTATCTGGGTGCTCTACAGTCGTAGCGTCGGCCCATTTGACCACGGAGACGAGAGCGACGGCCGACTCCACCGCCACGTTACCGCCATACCATAACGTTACCACCATACCATAACGTTACCTCCATACCATAACGTTACCACCATACCATAACGTTACCTCCATACCATAACGTTACCGCCATACCATAACGTTACCACCATACCATAACGTTACCGCCATACCGCCATACCATAACGTTACCGCCATATGATAACGTTACCACCATACCATAACGTTACCACCATACCATAACGTTACCGCCATATGATAACGTTACCACCATACCATAACGTTACCTCCATACCATAACGTTACCACCATACCATAACGTTACCGCCATACCATAACGTTACCTCCATACCATAACGTTACCACCATACCATAACGTTACCTCCATACCATAACGTTACCACCATACCATAACGTTACCTCCATACCATAACGTTACCTCCATACCATAACGTTACCTCCATACCATAGTACGTTACCTCCATACCATAACGTTACCTCCATACCATAACGTTACCACCATACCATAACGTTACCTCCATACCATAACGTTACCTCCATACCATAACGTTACCACCATACCATAACGTTACCTCCATACCATAACGTTACCTCCATACCATAACGTTACCACCATACCATAACGTTACCGCCATACCATAACGTTACCGCCATATGATAACGTTACCACCATACCATAACGTTACCTCCATACCATAACGTTACCACCATACCATAACGTTACCTCCATCCATACCATAACGTTACCTCCTACCATAACGTTACCACCATACCATAACGTTACCACCATACCATAACGTTACCTCCATACCATAACGTTACCGCCATACCATAACGTTACCGCCATATGATAACGTTTCCTGCTAACTTTTTCGCACTTTTTTTCCGCCTATTTTTGGCCTTTTTTCAGCCTTTTTTTTCGGATATATTTCAGATATTATTCCTACTTTTATTCAGACATATATCGGCCTATTGTTTGAAAATATTTCAGACTTTTTTAGGGGTTTTTCTGGACATTTCTTTGGGCCATATTTCAGACATACTTTGCCATTTTTTCAGATATATTTCAGACGTTTTTTTTAGACTTTGATTGAGACATATATCAGCCTTTTTTTTGGACTTATTTTAGAGTTTTGTTTGAACATATTTCTGCTTTTTTAGGCCTTTTTCTGACATATTACGGCCTTTTTTTGGAAATTTTTTGGGCCATATTTCAGACATTTTTTCAGCCTTATTTTCAGACACATTTTGGCCATTTTTTTAGAAGGTAGCATGCAGCTTCAGCCGTGATGTCTAGCTCTGCTTTTCCTGTCAATGTGTGAAACCCAAAGTGTTTCCATCCTTCAAGGAGCTCTTTGACCTCCTCAAGGACACCTGGAACCTCCTCAAGGACACCTGGAACCTCCTCAAGGACACCTGGAACCTCCTCAAGGACCCCTGGAACCTCCTCAAGGACACCTGGAACCTCCTCAAGGACCCCTGGAACCTCCTCAAGGACACCTGGAACCTCCTCAAGGACACCTGGAACCTCCTCAAGGACCCCTGGAACCTGAATGTCACAATATGGACGATGTATTTAAAAAATACATCTCCAGCCTTCTCCTCTAAACGCTCCCTGTAGCTCAGTACATGAGTATATTAGTATTACTGTGTGAGTACTCTGTGTGAGTACTCTGTGTGGGTACTCTGTGTGAGTACTCTGTGTGGGTACTCAGTGTGAGTACTCTGTGTGGGTACTCTGTGTGAGTACTCTGTGTGGGTACTCTGTGTGGGTACTCTGTGTGGGTACTCTGTGTGAGTACTCTGTGTGAGTACTCTGTGTGGGTACTCAGTGTGAGTACTCTGTGTGAGTACTCAGTGTGAGTACTCTGTGTGGGTACTCTGTGTGGGTACTCTGTGTGAGTACTCTGTGTGAGTACTCTGTGTGGGTACTCAGTGTGAGTACTCAGTGTGGGTACTCTGTGTGAGTACTCTGTGTGGGTACTCAGTGTGAGTACTCAGTGTGGGTACTCTGTGTGGGTACTCTGTGTGGGTACTCTGTGTGGGTACTCTGTGTGGGTACTCTGTGTGAGTACTCTGTGTGGGTACTCTGTGTGGGTACTCTGTGTGGGTACTCTGTGTGGGTACTCTGTGTGAGTACTCTGTGTGGGTACTCTGTGTGGGTACTCTGTGTGAGTACTCTGTGTGAGTACTCAGTGTGAGTACTCAGTGTGAGTACTCTGTGTGAGTACTCTGTGTGAGTACTCAGTGTGAGTACTCAGTGTGGGTACTCTGTGTGAGTACTCTGTGTGAGTACTCTGTGTGGGTACTCTGTGTGGGTACTCTGTGTGGGTACTCTGTGTGGGTACTCTGTGTGGGTACTCTGTGTGAGTACTCAGTGTGAGTACTCTGTGTGAGTACTCTGTGTGAGTACTCTGTGTGGGTACTCTGTGTGAGTACTCTGTGTGAGTACTCTGTGTGAGTACTCTGTGTGAGTACTCTGTGTGAGTACTCTGTGTGGGTACTCTGTGTGGGTACTCTGTGTGGGTACTCTGTGTGAGTACTCAGTGTGAGTACTCTGTGTGAGTACTCAGTGTGAGTACTCTGTGTGGGTACTCTGTGTGGGTACTCTGTGTGAGTACTCTGTGTGAGTACTCAGTGTGAGTACTCAGTGTGAGTACTCTGTGTGAGTTACTCTGTGTGAGTACTCAGTGTGTGAGTACTCAGTGTGGGTACTCTGTGTGAGTACTCTGTGTGAGTACTCTGTGTGGGGTACTCTGTGTGAGTACTCTGTGTGAGTACTCTGTGTGGGTACTCTGTGTGGGTACTCTGTGTGGGTACTCTGTGTGGGTACTCTGTGTGAGTACTCAGTGTGAGTACTCTGTGTGAGTACTCTGTGTGAGTACTCTGTGTGGGTACTCTGTGTGAGTACTCTGTGTGAAGTACTCTGTGTGAGTACTCTGTGTGAGTACTCTGTGTGAGTACTCTGTGTGGGTACTCTGTGTGGGTACTCTGTGTGGGTATCTGTGGAGTACTCAGTGTGAGTACTCTGTGTGAGTACTCTGTGTGAGTACTCTGTGTGGAGGTACTCTGTGTGAGTACTCTGTTGTTTGAGTACTCTGTGTGGGTACTCTGTGTGAGTACTCAGTGTGAGTACTCTGTGTGGGTACTCTGTGTGGGTACTCTGTGTGGGTACTCTGTGTGGGTACTCTGTGTGGGTACTCTGTGTGAGTACTCAGTGTGAGTACTCTGTGTGAGTACTCTGTGTGAGTACTCTGTGTGGGTACTCTGTGTGAGTACTCTGTGTGGGTACTCTGTGTGGGTACTCTGTGTGAGTACTCTGTGTGAGTACTCTGTGTGGGTACTCTGTGTGGGTACTCTGTGTGGGTACTCTGTGTGAGTACTCAGTGTGAGTACTCTGTGTGAGTACTCTGTGTGAGTACTCTGTGTGGGTACTCTGTGTGAGTACTCTGTGTGAGTACTCTGTGTGGGTACTCTGTGTGAGTACTCTGTGTGGGTACTCTGTGTGGGTACTCTGTGTGGGTACTCTGTGTGGGTACTCTGTGTGAGTACTCTGTGTGGGTACTCTGTGTGGGTACTCTGTGTGAGTACTCAGTGTGAGTACTCTGTGTGGGTACACTGTGTGGGTACTCTGTGTGGGTACTCAGTGTGAGTACTCAGTGTGAGTACTCTGTGTGAGTACTCTGTGTGGGTACTCTGTGTGAGTACTCAGTGTGAGTACTCTGTGTGAGTACTCTGTGTGAGTACTCTGTGTGAGTACTCAGTGTGAGTACTCTGTGTGAGTACTCTGTGTGAGTACTCTGTGTGAGTACTCTGTGTGAGTACTCTGTGTGGGTACACTGTGTGGGTACTCTGTGTGGGTACTCTGTGTGAGTACTCAGTGTGAGTACTCTGTGTGAGTACTCTGTGTGAGTACTCTGTGTGAGTACTCTGTGTGAGTACTCTGTGTGAGTACTCAGTGTGAGTACTCTGTGTGAGTACTCTGTGTGAGTACTCAGTGTGAGTACTCTGTGTGGGTACTCTGTGTGAGTACTCAGTGTGAGTACTCTGTGTGGGTACTCTATGTGAGTACTCAGTGTGAGTACTCTATGTGAGTACTCAGTGTGGGTACTCTGAGTGAGTACTGAGTGTGTTGTTGTGGTATTGGGAGCCTCTCAGGGTGAAGCCGTTTGTTTGGACGGGTCCTCTAAGTGCAGGAGTCTGTTTAAAGAGCTGATCTAACTCTAACGGCTGCGTTCGGTGAAAGGAATGTTTCTAAAAGTCGACGGATGGAGTCCTGCTTTCAATCACCACCTGAGCTCTGACAGCAGACAGCAGCCTGGCTCGGCCCGGTCTGGTCTGGTACAGCACGGCCCAGCTGAGGATCTCCTGTCACTCGTAGTGGGAACGCAGCATCACATGTCGTAACGTCCTTGAACGCACCAAAGGAACCGTCTCTTCTCTTAACTGCAGTACTGCATGGAATAATTACAGCTGTCAATCTATTCAAATAGTTAATCTTGATTAATCACACATGTTTGATCTGTTCTAAATGAACCTTAAAGGAGATTAGTCCAGTATTTAATCCTCTTATCAACATGGGAGTGGACTAATATGCTGCTTTATGTAAATGTATGTATATATTTATTATTGTAAATCAATGAACAACACAAAACAATGACAGATATTGATCCAGAAACCCTCACAGGTACTGCATTTAGCATAAAACAATATGCTCCAATCAGAACATTCAACTTTTTTAAATTTGTGGCGTTAACTTGTTTGTCTCATGTGATCGTTGGTGTTTTCCTTCAGTCTCAGTAACATGTTAACAGGGTGCGTTTGTTTCGTACTGCAGATCGTGCTGAACGGGAACATCAGCGTCCTGGAGGAGAAGGTGGAGCAGCTCCGTCAGACGGAGGCCAACCTCACGGCTCAGATCAGCCTGCATGAAGGTAACCCTCATTCTGTGGGAAGGTAACCCTCTCTCTGTAGGAAAAACTCCATCACCGCCATGAAAGGAGACTTTCTCAGCCGGCCACCAGCCGTATTCTTAGCTGCATTTTCCCCCCCAGTTACCATGACGACCCGTGAGTCAGAGTAAATAAACACACGCGATTGGTCGGTTTTAAAAAGAAACAACAGGAATGTGTTTTCTGCTCTGAGAGAGAGAACGTCTCCTTTAATCATCAGTCAGAAGCCACAAATATAGAAAGTTTAAGTCCACACAGACGGGAATCTTTATACTGCTGAGAGGAGAGAGAGAGAGAGAGAGAGAGAGAGGGAAGAAGGAAGAACTATAAAGATAAATCAAGTCAAACGTTCTCTCGATGATTTCTGAAAACAAAAGTAAAGAAAAAAGTAAGAAAACGAAAGAAATAAAACTAGAAAGAATAAAATAAGGAGGGAAGGAAAGAGAGGAAGGGTTAATAAGAACTGAAAGAAGGCGGGAATGAATGAAGAATTAAAAGCTGCAACAGACCGATTATCATTTCTACTCACGTTGAAATCAGTTCTGGCTGATGAAGTTTAAGAAAATAAGATTTTAAGTGTCAATAACATCCAGATTTACAGACTGTACGCTGTAAACTAGACTCGGTTAAACACAGTATCTGGCAGAGGTCAGAGGTCATGTGTATCATGTTTAGTGAACAATTTTATATCTTAATGTTTGATTGAAACTTCTAATGAAGCCAATGACATTCAGTAATAGTAAATGGTAACATTAACTAGTCAGTATATTATACATTTTATACAAGGTGAAACGGTGTCAGCATGACATGCAGTATGCAAGGTTAACAGTACAAAGTGTTTTATAAAAGCATGTTTATCAAAAGCATTCATCATGTAAGTGGTGTGGAACAATATAAACATACTTTTATTTTAAGTATACGTTTATCAGCGTAGAGATTCTCGGACGTTGTTGCTGTTGTGTTTATTCCTAGATGGAGTGTTGATGGAGCAGCTGCAGCGTTAGCATAGCCTGGTACTGATCCATCCAGACTCCATTCAGAAAACAAGCATTTTAAAAGTTGTCTGCTTGTCGTCATGGTAACAGGCCCGACAAAGCATGAATTCAGACATTTTACTAATCGACATCATAATGTAGTTATTTCAGCATCATTTTGATCCGTTTATTGTATTATTATTATTATAATTATTATTTTGGGTTCATCCCGCAGTAGTGACGTGCGGCTTGCTCCCCAGAAACCAGAAACACAGAACTGTTCTCCGCCTTTTCATTTTGAAAGAGCAGCGACCAATGAGGAGACTCCAACAGTCGGCTGACCAATCCTGTAACTTCATCACTCGGACGGTCGGTCAGTCAGTCAGTCGGTCAGTCAGTCAGTCAGTCAGTCAGTCAGTCAGTCGGTCACTCGGTCAGTCAGTCAGTCACTCGGTCGGTCGGTCGGTCACTCGGTCAGTCAGTCAGTCACTCGGTCGGTCAGTCAGTCAGTCGGTCAGTCGGTCGGTCGGTCAGTCGGTCAGTCAGTCGGTCGGTCACAGACTTTTGCGTTTCTTGAGCCTTAACATCTTATTTTCTTAAAAGAAGTTCCAACATGCGACCCCGTGAGCCGTTGGGGTTGGTGTTTTGTTCTCCGGCGGAGTCGGAGGCTTTGTTAAAGGTTAAAGGAATAGACGTGTATTTTCCGTCAGTAATCAGCAGCAGCAGGAGGAGGAACAGGAGCCTGATGGGAAGTCCAGCAGCACTTTAATGAAGGTGACTTCCTGCTGTGAATAGTCGGAGGGAAGTGATGAATCTCTGTATGAGGCAGATACGAGAGCAGCATTGTGTTCCTGTATAATCAACGTCACTCACTGTTTAACAGCTGGAACCAGTGAGTCACAAACAGGAGACGGATCTCACTTCAGATTCCTCCTCAACACCAAAACACTCCTCAGTTACAAGTATTTACTGCAGTAAAAGTACTAATACCACAGTGTACTCACGTAAAAGTCTCATTCAACGTTTCAACAGTCATTTATTTGTCATTTTACAACACAATGAAAAACATACTGAATATATACAACTATTCAAATTACAATAGAATACAAGGAAATAAAATAAAACAACATTATACAGTTACTTATATCGCAGAATCCTGAGTAAAAAGTAGTAAAATATTAGCAGCAAATTGTACTTAAAGTGTCAAAAGTAAAATTACTCATTATGCAGAATGGCTCCATTCAAAGTTACATTTATTATATATTTATTGTTAGAATTTGATTCCTGATATATGACCGTCTGAATGTTCATTCTAACAACGTGTATATTCTGTTAGTAGTTTTATCTATAACAATAATATTTTATAAACTGACCACACGTTGTTTTTTTTTTTTTTTTTCAGTTTGACAGATAAATTCAATCTAAACAACAATTTTGTGTTTTACAAACAAAATATGATGAAAAAATTATTAAATAATTGTACACAAAAATACACACACAATGAGAATAAATCAATAGAATAAAATCATTTAAAAAGGAACTAAAACTGTTAAATAAAGTTAGTGCAGTAAAAAGTACAATATTTACCTCTGAGATGTAGTAGAGTAGAAATACTCAAGTAAAGTACAAGTATAGTACTAAATGTACTTAGTTACATTTCACCGCTGGTAAATAGTCTAAAAAGTAAAAAGATACTTTTCTGTTTAATTTTCCCTTTTCTTTATTTATGTTATTATTTTTTTGATAGATTTTTTTATTAATTGATTTATTTTTGCATTAATTATTTATTTATTTGTGTATTTATTTTTTATTTATTTTGCATTATTTATTTATTTTTTAAATGTATGTATTCATTTATGTATAAAAAATAGTACAAATAAATGAATAAATAAATAAATGACTTGATGGATATATAAAATAAAATAATATTAAAATAAATGTTAAAATAAATGTAGCCATTAATTAATTGATCAAATGTGACATAAATTTATATTTCTGTTTTAATTTGCTTCCATTATTTATTCATTTATGTATTTATTTGTATTATTTTTTTGCATTTATTTATTTATTTATGCAAAATGTTTCCTTTGCATTTCACCTCTTATTTATTTCCCCAAACTTCTGTATCTCTTTATTCTTTTCTTTATAGATTTCTGCGTCGTTATGCTAATGAGGGCCCCGCCCCTCAACGTGAGACTTTACAGGACAACGTCAGATTGTTGCTAGGAGACACAGACGTGACTCTGTGTTGAAACAGCCTCACTGTGTGACTTCTTTCTTTGACCTAATAGACCTCAGTTAGTGGTTCAGGGTTGTTGGCAGTGATCTCTCTGAATCTGATCCAGAATCTGATCCAGAATCAGAACAGAAAACATGAGAACTGGCAGCTCCGCTTCATTCCTCAGATAACTGAGGGTGACGTCAGTCTGTGATAACTCTCCTCGTCTCCTTATAAAGTTAATAGAGAAGCTGATCTGCTCCAAACTCGGCTCAGATTACTCTCCATCCTACCTGATCCCGATCCTGATCCTGATCCCGATCCTGATCCTGATCCTGCTCTCTGCTCACCTCTCACATCAGCCTTCCTTAGTTACTGTTGCTATGATGAGTCAACAGCATCACTCCACCAGGCTGCTAACAATAGAGAGCAGCAGTTAAACACAGCACAGCAGGAATCATCTCAACTCAAGGGTCAACTTTCTGGAGCTTTCAGTCACTCTTTTTCAGGCGTGAAAGTGGCGTAACGGCGTCGGTCTGAAACTGCGTTGTGCGGTATCAGATACCGGACCGGAGGTGTTTTGTCCTCAGGCGGGTGGTTCTGGATCCAAACTCTCGTCTGTCTCGTTTGTCAGATCACATCGAGATGCTGCAGCTGAACGTGACGGAGGCGGGCCACCAGACCAAGTCCTGCTGCAGTCTGAGGACGGCTGCTGAGAGCCAGATGGCTGCGGCTCAGAGTCAGACCAGAGCCTGCGAGTCCAGGCAGACGTACCTGCAGAAACAGCTGTGAGTCCACATCTGGATCCTGTTTATACACAACACTGTCAGACTGATCTCGGCTGGGTTTTATATCAAACCCAACCCCACACGTTCCCAACATGCTTCCCAACACGTTCCCAACATGCTTCCCAACATGTTCCCAACATGCTTCCTAACACGTTCCCAACATGCTTCCTAACACGCTTCCCAACATGTTCCTAACATGCTTCCTAACACGTTCCCAACATGCTTCCTAACACGTTCCCAACATGCTTCCCAACATGTTCCCAACATGCTTCCTAACACGTTCCCAACATGCTTCCCAACATGCTTCCTAACATGTTTCCCAACATGCTTCCTAACACGTTCCCAACATGCTTCCTAACATGTTCCAAACACCTTCCTAAAATGCTTCCTAACACGTTCCCAACATGCTTCCCAACATGTTCCCAACATGCTTCCTAACATGTTTCCCAACATGCTTCCTAACACGTTCCCAACATGCTTCCTAACACGTTCCCAACATGCTTCCTAACACGTTCCCAACATGCTTCCCAACATGTTTCCCAACATGCTTCCTAACACGTTCCCAACATGCTTCCTAACATGTTCCAAACACCTTCCTAAAATGCTTCCTAACACGTTCCCAACATGCTTCCCAACATGTTTCCCAACATGCTTCCTAACACGTTCCCAACATGCTTCCCAACATGCTTCCCAACATGGCTCACCTGTCTGCGTGACCATCAAGCATGTATTAACCTGTAACTCCAGCTGGGATCAGACAACAGGCTGGAGAAGGAATGTGTTAAATCGGCTGTATCTGACTGTATCAGCTGAATGCCTCAGTTCTCTCCAGGTGTTTGGTCCAGACTGGCCTGATGGGAACAGTCGGTCCGTTATAGATCAGACTCTGGATATTTGAGCCGATCAGACCAATCAGAGGTATTGATTGGTGTATGTCCTGATGGAGGCAGCAGCTGTGACGGTGTTTCTGTGTGTTGACAGTGTGAAGTGTAAAGACGTGGCCTCTGAAGCTCCTGAGGAGACGCAGCAGCAGGACGCCGCCACCCCCAAACCCTCCTCCGCCTCGCCCCTCTCTGGTATTCCTGCGCTGACGCTGCTCGTCTTCAGCGCTCTGCATCTGATAACCTGTAAGTACCGACGACCTCCAACGCCTCGATCCCCGGAGACGCTCCGATAATCACTCACACACGACCGTAAATCACCTCTGACACTGAGAACCAGCAGAAACCACAAAAATCCTGCTGCACCCAAACGCATCATTTACCCTGCAAAGATCTACTTCTTATCAAGTCTGACTGTAACTGAGACCTGAAACTTTATTCTCTTAAGACAAGGGAAACAAATCTGCAAATATTATATAATATACTTTATATTATATATATTTATAATATATAATATTTAGATTTTTATTAGAAAGTCTTCACCTCAGGAATTAAAAGAAACTTTAAAAACAACAACAGTTTTGATGATGTCAGATGTAGTTTTGATGATGTCAGATGTAGTTTTGATGATGTCAGATGTAGTTTTGATGATGTCAGATGACGTTTTGATGATGTCAGATGTAGTTTCGATGATGTCAGATGAAGTTTTGATGATGTCAGATGTAGTTTTGATGATGTCAGATGACGTTTTGATGATGTCAGATGAAGTTTTGATGATGTCAGATGTAGTTTCGATGATGTCAGATGTAGTTTTGATGATGTCAGATGACGTTTTGATGATGTCAGATGATGTCAGAGAGTCAGGGGGCGAGGCTTCCTCCCTGATTGACAGTCCTCAGGTGTTAAAGGGTGTGTTGTTGTGTTTTCAGGAGCTCAGCGAGGCGGTGTCCTGTCGAACGACGGCGAGCACTGTGGTCCAGGACGGAGGCGGAGCCTGGACGGACTAAATGACTGCTGTACAAACTTCCTGTCTACGTAACAAACAAACAGGTCGTCGCGGCGACACTGACGTGATGCAGGATTGGACAGAAACTTTGCTTTGACTTGAACAGCTGAGACGTTTACTGACTGATTTAAAGACGCTGCTGCTGCACTGCTGTTTCCTCTGTTAGAGTTTATTTTCTTCATCGAGCTTAACGGCTGCTTTTTACTTCATCTTGGCTTCTTAAATATTAATATTAGAAATAAATCCTCAGTTTGAATGTTAATATTAGAAATAAATCCTCCGTCAGTTTTTACTTTGATTTAAATGTATTTGTATTAAACTATCTGCAGACTAAACGTCCTGATGTATTTCATACTGCTGTAAAAAGGCCAGAGGTGGAAGAAGTACTCAGATATTTTACTGCAGTAAAAGTACTAATACTACAGTGTAGAAATACTCTGTTACAAGTAAAAGTCCTGCATTCAAAATGTTACACTTAAAGTAACAAAAGTAAAAGAACTGCTTATGCAGTGTATATCATACTATATTATATGATTATATTATTGTATTATGATATAATATATTGATGCATTAATGTCTGTAAAGTAACTAAAGTTAGAGTTAGTCAGTTAAAGTAGAATATTTCCCTCTGATATGTAGTAGAATAGAAGTAGAAAGTAGCAGAAAATGGAAATACTCAAGTACAGTACAAGTACCTCACACTTGTACTTCAGTACAGTACTTGAGTAAATGTACTTTGTTACTCTCCACCAGTGAAATAGGCTCCATGATGGTGCATTCAGGGACATTGAACAGAGAAACACAAATAATGAATCATTAGAATTTTGGAGTTTTTACCCAGAATGCTTCATGTTTCTCTGCAGGCTGATACAGAGAGGAAGTTTAACTTTCACAATAAGAGCACAGACATGCTGGTTAAATCAATTAAAGACTGACGGAGGAAAAGAGTTCCTGTTTCTACCTGACGGTTAAATCTGGTCTCACTCTGGATTACTGGGAGTCACTGCTGATCTTTATTGATCATCATGTCTTATGATCTTTATTGATCATCATGTTTTATGATCAGTTGTCAGGTGTGAACGGACTCAGAGTCGCAGCCCAGTTGCCAGGACAACACGTTGGCATCGGACGGTAACCAGGGATACGCTGAATGGCAACGTTTTTTATCTGGTCAGAGCGATGAGTGACGTGGACGGTCCGACAAACACGAGGCTCTGATGCAGGTCGTTTCTAGTAGATTTAAGACCAACCAAGTAGTTCTGTCCTCAACCCGAATATCCTGCTTCTGTTGCAACGTTACAGTTGTTCTGTTACGTTGTCCTGTTACGTTGTCCTGTTACATTGTTCTGTTATGTTGTTCTGTTATGTTATGTCACGTTGTTATGGTTGTTAAATTACGTTGTTGTTACGTTGTTACATCACGTTGTTACGTAGAGTTGTTACGGTTGTTAAATGACGTTGTCGTTACGTTGTTACATCACGTTGTTACATCACGTTGTTACATCACGTTGTTATGGTTGTTAAATTCTGTTGTTAAATTTACATTGTTCTGTAACGTTGTTCTGTTACATTGTTATGTACGTTACGTTGTTACGTCACGTTGTTACGTCAGGTTGTTACGTCAGGTTGTTACGTCAGGTTGTTACGTTGCATTATGTTGCAGTATGTTGTTTTGTTACGTCGCGTTGTGCCGTTACATTGGTACGTAGCGTTGTTTTCTTGCATTGTCACGTTGCGGTATGTTGCAGTACGCTGGGTTGTTACGTCACATTGTTACGTTGCATTATGTTGCATTATGTTGCAGTATGTTGTTTTGTTACGTTGCGTTGTTATGTCGCGTTGTGCCGTTGCGTTGGTATGTAGCGTTGTTTTGTTGCATTGTCACGTTGCGGTATGTTGCAGTACGCCGGGTTGATACGTCGCGTTGTTACGTCGCGTTGTTACGTTGCGTTGTTATGTTGCGTTGTTACGTCGCGTTGATACATTGCGTTGTTTCATTGCGTTGTTACGTCGCATTGTTACGTTGCATTGTTACGTTGCGTTGTTACGTCGCGTTGATACGTTGCGTTGTTTCGTTGCGTTGTTACGTCGCGTTGTTACGTTGCGTTGATATGTCCCGTGTTACGTTATTATTTTAACACAAACCATAAAATAGTTGCGTTAACCTGAACAATCGTTTCACAACGTTAACGGCGGATCATCGTGCGTTTCTGCAGCGTGATACGAGGCTGATATGAAACGTATGCATGAAACTTATTTTTGGTTCAGAAACATCGACATTCAGCGTATCCGTGGTTACTGTCATCACTTCATCTGGCGGCTGGGTTTGTTTTATTGTTTTATTGTTTTATTGTTTTATTTTGGTGTTTTTCAGTGTTTGTTATTTTTTGAACTCACCGCTTGAAGCTCGACGAAGCAGCGACGCGACTTTTAGAAGCTTTTATCTAATTTGTTTGGGGGGGGTCTGTTTGGGGTTCGGGGGGGGTTTAAGGGGGTGAGGGGGGGAGGGGGGGAGGAGAGGGTTTGGGGGGGGCAGAGGGGGGGGGGGGGAGAATGTTTTAATGAGAATAATAAACCTGAAGAGTTTCTAAACTGTTTTCTGTCCTGATTTAACAAAAGTTCAACATTTAGAGTTGACCTCAAGTTGAGACAGAAAACATCCCAACATGACCGTCTGTTCAATCACTCAGATATCCTTCTACTCCGCCACAGAGTAGAGAAGCAAAGAGACGAAACTCCAGCTGCTGCCGCCATTTTGGACTGAAAACACTTTTTATATTTATAATATTTTTATTTTTCAACACCGGACATTTCAGTAGAGACATTAAATATGACGATAGAATAGAAATAATGTAGTTTTCCTTTAGTCCGTCTCTCTGTAGGAGGACGTTTAACTTTAGTCCGTCTCTTTCAGTCCAACATGGCGGCAGCGTAGCTCTGCTGCTGGGTGCCGATGTTGACGTGGAACCAACTATTGACTTTCACTTCTTGGTAATAATATACGTTGTTTGTCTGCGCTACATCTCAGAAGGAAACACTGTACTCGCCGGCTCAGCTGTCGCCATGTTGAGAGCCGTGTGGAGGCAACAGAAATGCTCTGAATTTTAGCGTCTTTAAAGATTCAAACTTTGATTCAAACTTCATAAAGTTCCTCGCCAACCACAGAAACATTTTCTCTCTAAACTTCTTAGATTTGAAGTGAAGATAGACGACGTTTCAACTCCTCCACTTAACCACCAACCGCCATTTCCGCTACCGAGGAAATCGGTCCACTTCCTGTTCTACTTGACGCACTTCCTGTGTTGCACAATGAAGCGAAGCTGATACTGTAGGGAACCGATCTAAACTGACGGGGTCATTATACTACTCACATTACACTCTGTATTTCATAATGATGAGTTAATAACTCTAAGAGTATCAGAACTTCTTCTTCTCTCATGAATCATGTGACGACCCCTCAGGTTTATCTGGTGACCCTCTGGAGGGCCCCGACCCCTAACCCTAACCCTCTGGACTAAACTAACTGACTGTATATGAAGTAGTTAAAGAGGCTCCAGCTGGAGCTGCTTCAGTACAACAGTAACATCAGTCCTAGTACTTTTACTTTAAAGACATTCTGCTGATGTATTTTTGGTTATATTGTTGTACTGGTACTTTTACTCAACTAAAGTGTGTTATAGTTTGTGTTATATTATATTATATTAAAGGATACTTTACTATATTATGTTATATGATATTATATTTTATTGTATTATATTATATCATACTATATTATATTGTTATATTATATTATATTTTATTATACTATATGATACTATATTATAATATATATATATTTATATATATAGAAATACACCAGCACAGTTTGACCAGCAGGCGCCGCCCTTTTACTGTTAAACGCTCAAAACAGTGAATTATTGTCAGCATGCTGCTTCAGAGAGCTTCGTTCCTTATTATATCATATGATACTATATCATATTATGTTACATTATATTTTATCATATTATGTTATATTATACTATATTTTATTATATTATATTATATTATGTTATATTTTATTATATAATATTTTATTTTATTGTATTATATTATATCATATGTTATATTATATTTTATTATAATATATTATATGATATAATATTTTATTATATTATATTATGTTATATTATATTTTATTATAATATATTATATAATATTTTATTATATTATATTATGTTATATTATGTTATATTTTATTATATTATGTTATATTATATTATATTATTCTAATTATTGATGCATTAATGTGTCAGCTGGTTTATAAAGATGGAGCTACTTTTAATGACTTTATAGTTGATTATATTTAGATTTAATAATCTGAATCTGTAAAGTAATTAAAGGAGTATAAAGTACTACAGGTACCTCTGAGATGTAGTAGAGTAGAAGTATAAAGTACTACAGGTACCTCTGAGATGTAGTAGAGTAGAAGTAGAAAGTACTACAGGTACCTCTGAGATGTAGTAGAGTAGAAGTAGAACGTAGTAGAACATAGAAAAACTCAAGTAGAGTACAAGTACCTCAACGTTTAAGTACAGTACTTGAGTAAATGTACTCAGTTACAGTGTGTAGAGGTGTTAATTCATCTGATCATGTTGTTTATTGATTCTCACAGATCAATATATCAATCCTTCATCATCATCATCATCATCATCATCATCAGTGGGAGGCAGCAGGGAGAGTTTTCCCACAGTTCAGTCTGTCAGGATGACCTCTGATGAGGTCAGCAGGGGGCGGGGCCTGTCACTGTAACAAGCCAATGATGAGTGGACTGATAAACATCTCAGCCAATCAGACGCCCCGAGAGAGACGACAACAGTAACAGGTCCCAGAGGAGGGGGGGTTTCAATTAGTGAGAGTATGTGTGTGTGTGTGTGTGTGTGTGTGTGTGTGTGTGTGAGATGATGCTCCAGCTTCAGTTCCCACCTCCGTCTCTCTTCATTGTCTCTCTTTATCTGATCTGAGGTCTGAACACAGTAACTAAGTACATCTACTCTAACTACTGCACTCTTTCAGGTACTTGTACTTTACTGGAGTATTTACATTTCATGCTACTTCATACTTCTAGTTCAGGGGTCAGGGATCGGGGGTCAAGGGTCAGGGGTTAGCAGCATTTACTATCTAAAGAGACATTTTAGTCTCTGTCTGGAGCCGCTAATCATGTGATCATTGTGATGAAGGTAACTCAGTTTATAGTCTCAGTATATAGTAGATCAGTCTAATGCAGTGAGGGCCAAAGAGACAATGTACTACGGAGTATTAGGGCCACATTGAGGGAAACACATCTGAGATTTACACAATAAAGTCAGAATATTATGAGAATAAAAAGAAAATAACACGTAAAATTACTACTTTATAATATTATGACTTATTCTCTAAATCTCAGATTTATTTTTTTCCTCAATGTGGCCCTAATACTCCGTCGTACCGTCGTACCATAGACCTACAACAATGAGAAATGAAAATGTAAACAAAGAACAGTTATTGATTTCCTTTAATGTTTTTATAACTCCTCAGAGAGCCGCTGGAGAGGAGCTGAAGAGCTGCAGGTTTCTGACCTCTGGTCTAGTTTATCACTTTAATAAACCTCCAGGTACTGACTGGACTTTACAGAGATTAAACTGAGCATTCATAGCCATATATACTGAATAATACTAGAATATAACTAATACTTTAACATACTATGATATTACTACGGCGTCCTGTGGTGATCAATTTATTGAGTTTATTATTATTATTATTATCTCTCTACTGACGTTATTATGAACGTTTATGTTCAAGTAAACAACTGTCAGCAAGAAACATTCAATAAAGTATTTTTAAAGGGCGGATCCATCCGTGACGTAGGTCAGCACAGTGAGCTAATCAATAAGGTTATCAATAATGTGACCGCTAGCACTGTCTGAGTCAACGTTAGCTGTGATCAGTCTGGTAAGAACTGAAAGAAGTGGGGTTGTATGGATCCTCTGTGTTCTGAGAGGTCAAGTTACTGGTTTTTGTGAATGGAGTCTGGTGGCTTTTGATTTGACGCTATATTGAATTATTGATTAGCTCACTGTGCTGACCTGAGTCACTGATGGATCCCTTTAAAATACTTTATTGAACGTTTCTTTCAGACAGTTGTTTACTTCAGAGTTCAAACATTTAATAAATAACGTTTTCCGTTCATAATAACGTCAGTAGAGAGATAATAATAATAATAAACTCAATAAATTGATCACCACAGGACGCTGTAGTAATATCATAGTATGTTAAAGTATTAGTTATTATATTCTAGTGTTATTCAGTATATATGGATATGAATGCTCAGTTTGATCTCTGTAAAGTCCAGTCAGTACCTGGAGGTATAAAGTGAGCAAATAGAAGTATGAAGTAGCATGAAATGTAAATACTCCAGTAAAGTACAAGTACCTGAAAGAGTGCAGTAGTTAGAGTAGATGTACTTAGTTACTGTGTTCAGACCTCAGATCAGATAAAGAGAGACAATGAAGAGAGACGGAGGTGGGAACTGAAGCTGGAGCATCATCTCACACACACACACACACACACACACGCACAGACACACGCGCGCGCGCACGCACCCACGCACACCCACGCACACAGACACACACACACATACATGCACACACACACACAGACATACACACACAGACACGCACACACACATACATACACACACACACACACACACGCACACACTGTGACGGAGTAGCCGTCACTGACTGTGGGCAGCGCACACACATCACCTCAGGCCACACACACCAACATTTCTCCGCAGGCGCAGGCACACACACACACACACACACACACACACACACACACACACACACACACACACACACACACAGACACACGCCAAACATTTCTCCGCTCCCTTCCTGATTCACTCCGTAGTTAAAACACATCGCGACATCTCCCTCTCCCCTAAACTGTTTGTCAGTAGTGCGACCAAAGGTGCACACTTGATTGTTCTGCTGTTTCCTATACGCATATATTTACACAAACATTATTCTCACTCACCAGTTACTGAAACGCTGCGTGTCCATCCTATCATGTCCCGTTCATGGGATTGACGAGCAAACAGGGCCGTAACAAATCCCCCGTTATAAAGGGTGCCCTCGCGCGTTTTTGAGATCATGTGATCAGTTTAAATATGTTTATTATTTGGAATTGTGATTATGTTGCAAATTAACTTGTTTTGGTTGGGGGGGAATGTTTAGACAGAGGTATATCATTTATATGTAAAATATGCCTAGGTTAAAGGGACTATAAATATCTTCTATGATGAAAAATAATGTTAATTGTTAATTTTCTGTGTAAGGAATACGCCCAGGGGAGGGGCTATTGGTTTAAAAGGGGGTCATCTTGGCCAGCTGAGGGAGTCTGAGCTTGAAGTGTTGACAGAGAAGGTCACACTGAAGAAGGTAAAATAGAGATTGTATTTTTGGATTGTTTTTGCTTATTCTGAACGAAATCATGGAGTTATTGAGGAACTCCATTCTCAGTACTATTTGATGTTTTGTACATAGCTTATTTTCTATTTTTTCACTTTTTGTAAATAGTAAGTAATGATTGCACTTTGGGAGGCCGGCATAATAAAAAAAGGATTAATACAACGTTTTCCGACTATGCCAGTGTTTTTCATGTTGCACGGAGTTTTGACATAGAACCCCGTGACATATACCCCGACACACAGACACACACACACACACACATACACACCCACACACACAGACACGCACACACACATACACACCCACACACACACGCACACACACATACACACCCACACACACACATATACTCTCACTAATTGAAACCCCCCCTCCTCTGGGACCTGTTACTGTTGTCGTCTCTCTCGGGGCGTCTGATTGGCTGAGATGTTTATCAGTCCACTCATCATTGGCTTGTTACAGTGACAGGCCCCGCCCCTGCTGACCTCATCAGAGGTCATCCTGACAGACTGAACAGCAGCGCTCTCATTGGTTGAAATAAATAAATAAATAAATAAATAAATAAATAAATAATAGATATGAACAGATGCAGTCTGGTCACATGATCACAGATCCACCGTCATGTGATCACTTTGCTCCTTACATCACTTCCTGTTGACTGAACGTCATCACGTGACAGAAAACGAGCTACCGAGACGTTTCTATTAATCACCCTTATAAAGAAGAAGAATACTTCAGGTTTATTTTATGAAGTAAACTTAGTTAAAGTTCAAGTATATTCCCCAGTATACTTTATGTAATATACTGATATCAGTGTACTAGTAGTATACTTGTAAGTTTACTACTTTAATACTTCTTGGGACTAAATTTTCCCACTTTATAGTTTATAGAAGTACTTCTAAGTATACTTTAAATGTAAGAGTAGTAAACTTTGAGTACACAACTAGTTTACATCCAAGTTGTATTTTGTACTGCAACTATACTATAAACAATACTACAAGTGTACTTATAGGTATACTGTTAGTTTCTAGTTATATACACTTTAAAGTATACTCTCAGTAAACTACTAGTTGAATAGTTTTTATACTGCAAGTATAAGTTTACTTCAGTGAACTTACAGTACTCAGCCAAATATACTTTTTAGTATAAGCCAAGTATACTAGAGTATAACTTTAAGTATATCTCTGATAAGTAGACTGAAAGTATTCTCTCTTATTTTAAGTTTAAAGAAGAATACTAATAGTAGTACTTCAATAAACTTGGTTCTCTGAGGGTGAATGTTGGACAGCTGAACGTTAACAACAGACCTCTGACGGCTCTCTGTTCAACAGCGCGTTGCTGGATGTAAACTAACGTCAGCGGTTAGATCTCAGCGTCTACACAACAACAACAACAACAACACAACAACAACACACACAACAACAACAACACACAACAATACACACACAACAACAACAACAACACACACACACACACACAACAACAACAACAACACACACACACACACACACACACACACACACACACACACAACAACAACAACAACAACACACCACAACAACAACAACAACAACAACAACAACAACAACAACAACAACACACCACAACAACAACAACAACAACAACAACAACAACAACAACACACACACAACAACAACTAGTGGAGAATCATTGTCATATTTATTCATCTGTATTATTACAGAAACATTTTTGCATCACAGTTGAAAATATTCAACAAACATCACGAAGAATAAAACAATAAAACACCAAACGTTCCTTTAACATTAAAAGAACTCCATCTGGTTACTGGTTCTCTGCTGAGACGAAGAACTTCTTCTTCTCTGTCAGAATATAAAGCTTAATAACAGAACAGCCTCCATCACGTCTAATAATACTGATACGAATGACTCTAATAAGTAAGTAATGTGAATATCACATGACGTGTCGGTCCCTTAAAGGACCATTCTACTGTTTTAGATGATGACTTCATGAGTTTAACTTCCTCTGGTCTCCAGTCCAACATGGTGGACCGGTCCGGTCCCGCTGGTCTCTGCTGGATCCGGTCCGTGTGACCAGCTGTAGCTGGTGGGCAGGTGGAGGTACCGCAGCAGAGCTCCACAGTCCTGGTCTGAGTCTCCGTCCTCTGAAGTGTCCCAGCTGGCGTTGGGTGACGGCGTCCCCCGCAGCAGCCCGTCCTCCTCGTCCTCCTGCTGCTCCACGCTGCCCGCCCGGCCCCTGGGGGCTCCCCTGAGGTCCTGGTCCATCAGCACCTGGTCCAGGAAGCCGATGTACCTGAGGGCAAGGCGCAGGATCTCGTTCTTGCTGAGCTTCCTGTCGGGGGGGTGCGTTGGGATGAGACTCCGCAGCTCAGTGAACGCTCCGTTGACGTTCTGCTGACGCCAACGCTCACGGCTGTTGGTGGAGACCCGGCGGACCACCCGGGGACCAGAACCTGAGGGGGGGAGAGAGGAGAGGAGAGGAGAGGGGGGTCAGCTGGAGTCCAGAGAACCAGGTCTAAGCTCTGAAGACACATGATAGAGCTTCTCTAGAGAGAGCTGATGGATGTCTGCTTAAATCACTGTTTTTCTCTATGGAGTCTGGTCCAGGCCACCACCACTACTTTCTATCACTCTATCTATCTATCTGTCTATCTATCTATCTATCAGTCTACCTACCTGTCTGTCTGTCTGTCTATCTATCTATCTATCAGTCTATCTACCTGTCTGTCTGTCTGTCTGTCTGTCTATCTATCTATCAGTCTATCTACCTGTCTGTCTGTCTGTCTATCTATCTATCTATCAGTCTATCTACCTGTCTGTCTGTCTGTCTATCTGTCTATCTATCAGTCTATCTACCTGTCTGTCTGTCTGTCTATCTATCTATCTATCAGTCTATCTACCTGTCTGTCTGTCTGTCTATCTATCTATCTATCAGGCCTCCACAATGATCTCTGACATGTTTCATTCTAATCAAGTAAAACTCTGATTGGACAGCCGTCCATTCAGAGAGAAACTGTGAACTCACCGTCACTGAACTTCATCTCACTGAGACTCAGACTCTGTTTCATCAGGATGCAGCGACACGGATCACTGAAGACAGACAGAGAGACAGACAGAGAGACAGACAGTTAGTGTTTGTCCTCTCAGTGTCTCATCATCTCTCTTGAACTCTCGGTAACATTTTAAAGGTTTTACAGTACATTAGAAGTACTAATACACACAGCAGTAGAAGTACTAATACACACAGCAGTAGAAGTACTAATACACACAGCAGTAGAAGTACTAATACACACAGCAGTAGAAGTACTAATACACACAGCAATAGAAGTACTAATACACACAGCAGTAGAAGTACTAATACACACAGCAGTAGAAGTACTAATACACACAGCAATAGAAGTACTAATACACACAGCAGTAGAAGTACTAATACACACAGCAATAGAAGTACTAATACACACAGCAGTAGAAGTACTAATACACACAGCAGTAGAAGTACTAATACACACAGCAGTAGAAGTACTAATACACACAGCAGTAGAAGTACTAATACACACAGCAATAGAAGTACTAATACACACAGCAGTAGAAGTACTAATACACACAGCAGTAGAAGTACTAATACACACAGCAATAGAAGTACTAATACACACAGCAATAGAAGTACTAATACACACAGCAGTAGAAGTACTAATACACACAGCAGTAGAAGTACTAATACACACAGCAATAGAAGTACTAATACACACAGCAGTAGAAGTACTAATACACACAGCAATAGAAGTACTAATACACACAGCAATAGAAGTACTAATACACACAGCAGTAGAAGTACTAATACACACAGCAGTAGAAGTACTAATACACACAGCAGTAGAAGTACTAATACACACAGCAGTAGAAGTACTAATACACACAGCAGTAGAAGTACTAATACACACAGCAATAGAAGTACTAATACACACAGCAGTAGAAGTACTAATACACACAGCAGTAGAAGTACTAATACACACAGCAGTAGAAGTACTAATACACACAGCAATAGAAGTACTAATACACACAGCAGTAGAAGTACTAATACACACAGCAGTAGAAGTACTAATACACACAGCAATAGAAGTACTAATACACACAGCAGTAGAAGTACTAATACACACAGCAGTAGAAGTACTAATACACACAGCAGTAGAAGTACTAATACACACAGCAGTAGAAGTACTAGTACCTCTAATACTCCAGAGTGTGAGGACTTCAGTCAGCTGAGGATGAACTTTAATCTGAATCATTAATATAATATGATATAATCTCTAATAACTCAATGAAACAGTTCCAGATGTTTTCTCACCTGGTGCAGACAGCTGTTGTTCTGACGCGCGGTCTCGTGCAGCAGGTCTCCTGTAGTAGGTCTTGTTCAGGTCTCAGCAGGATGATCCGGGTCTGGTTCAGACGGGCTCTGGTCTGGTCTGGTGGTCTGGTGGTCTGATGGTCTCTGAGTCTCTGTTTTATACTGATCCCCGCGTCCCTCTCTGTGTCGTGACGCCTCGTTACCATGGAGACCCCGTTAATCAAGACAGTCCCATTAACCCAGACAGACCACGAAGCAGCCCCCCAGAGACCTGGACCTGGACCCGCCCCCTCCCCAAGAGACCTGCAGCCCCCCAGAGACCTGCAGGGTCCAGGACCCGCCCCGCCCACCCCCAACCTCCATCCCCTCCCCCGCTGCAGGAGTCGTGTTATCCGGCCTCTCCTCCTCCATCACGACCCGCAGCTCTACTCTACTACATCTCACAGGTACATATAGTACTACTCTACTACATCTCACAGGTACATATAGTACTACTACTCTACTACATCTCACAGGTACATATAGTACTACTACTCTACTACATCTCACAGGTACATATAGTACTACTACTCTACTACATCTCACAGGTACATATAGTACTACTCTACTACATCTCACAGGTACATATAGTACTACTACTCTACTACATCTCACAGGTACATATAGTACTACTCTACTACATCTCACAGGTACATATAGTACTACTCTACTACATCTCACAGGTACATATAGTACTACTACTCTACTACATCTCACAGGTACATATAGTACTACTACTCTACTACATCTCACAGGTACATATAGTACTACTACTCTACTACATCTCACAGGTACATATAGTACTACTCTACTACATCTCACAGGTACATATAGTACTACTCTACTACATCTCACAGGTACATATAGTACTACTACTCTACTACATCTCACAGGTACATATAGTACTACTACTCTACTACATCTCACAGGTACATATAGTACTACTCTACTACATCTCACAGGTACATATAGTACTACTACTCTACTACATCTCACAGGTACATATAGTACTACTACTCTACTACATCTCACAGGTACATATAGTACTACTACTCTACTACATCTCACAGGTACATATAGTACTACTACTCTACTACATCTCACAGGTACATATAGTACTACTACTCTACTACATCTCACAGGTACATATAGTACTACTACTCTACTACATCTCACAGGTACATATAGTACTACTACTCTACTACATCTCACAGGTACATATAGTACTACTCTACTACATCTCACAGGTACATATAGTACTATTACTCTACTACATCTCACAGGTACATATAGTACTACTCTACTACATCTCACAGGTACATATAGTACTACTACTCTACTACATCTCACAGGTACATATAGTACTACTACTCTACTACATCTCACAGGTACATATAGTACTACTCTACTACATCTCACAGGTACATATAGTACTACTTACTCTACTACATCTCACAGGTACATATAGTACTACTCTACTACATCTCACAGGTACATATAGTACTACTACTCTACTACATCTCACAGGTACATATAGTACTACTACTCTACTACATCTCACAGGTACATATAGTACTACTCTACTACATCTCACAGGTACATATAGTACTACTACTCTACTACATCTCACAGGTACATATAGTACTACTACTCTACTACATCTCACAGGTACATATAGTACTACTCTACTACATCTCACAGGTACATATAGTACTACTACTCTACTACATCTCACAGGTACATATAGTACTACTCTACTACATCTCACAGGTACATATAGTACTACTCTACTACATCTCACAGGTACATATAGTACTATTACTCTACTACATCTCACAGGTACATATAGTACTACTACTCTACTACATCTCACAGGTACATATAGTACTACTACTCTACTACATCTCACAGGTACATATAGTACTACTACTCTACTACATCTCACAGGTACATATAGTACTACTACTCTACTACATCTCACAGGTACATATAGTACTACTCTACTACATCTCACAGGTACATATAGTACTACTACTCTACTACATCTCACAGGTACATATAGTACTACTACTCTACTACATCTCACAGGTACATATAGTACTACTCTACTACATCTCACAGGTACATATAGTACTACTACTCTACTACATCTCACAGGTACATATAGTACTACTACTCTACTACATCTCACAGGTACATATAGTACTACTACTCTACTACATCTCACAGGTACATATAGTACTACTACTCTACTACATCTCACAGGTACATATAGTACTACTCTACTACATCTCACAGGTACATATAGTACTACTACTCTACTACATCTCACAGGTACATATAGTACTACTACTCTACTACATCTCACAGGTACATATAGTACTACTACTCTACTACATCTCACAGGTACATATAGTACTACTACTCTACTACATCTCACAGGTACATATAGTACTACTACTCTACTACATCTCACAGGTACATATAGTACTACTCCACTACATCTCACAGGTACATATAGTACTACTACTCTACTACATCTCACAGGTACATATAGTACTACTCTACTACATCTCACAGGTACATATAGTACTACTCTACTACATCTCACAGGTACATATAGTACTACTCTACTACATCTCACAGGTACATATAGTACTACTCTACTACATCTCACAGGTACATATAGTACTACTACTCTACTACATCTCACAGGTACATATAGTACTACTACTCTACTACATCTCACAGGTACATATAGTACTACTCTACTACATCTCACAGGTACATATAGTACTACTCTACTACATCTCACAGGTACATATAGTACTATTACTCTACTACATCTCACAGGTACATATAGTACTACTCTACTACATCTCACAGGTACATATAGTACTACTACTCTACTACATCTCACAGGTACATATAGTACTACTACTCTACTACATCTCACAGGTACATATAGTACTACTCTACTACATCTCACAGGTACATATAGTACTACTACTCTACTACATCTCACAGGTACATATAGTACTACTACTCTACTACATCTCACAGGTACATATAGTACTACTACTCTACTACATCTCACAGGTACATATAGTACTACTCTACTACAT
Organism: Sebastes schlegelii; assembly: GCA_014673565.1. Lineage (NCBI taxonomy): Eukaryota > Metazoa > Chordata > Actinopteri > Perciformes > Sebastidae > Sebastes > Sebastes schlegelii. The sequence continues at coordinate 38,422,844 of CM025828.1, read as the reverse complement.
CTCACAGGTACATATAGTACTACTCTACTACATCTCACAGGTACATATAGTACTACTACTCTACTACATCTCACAGGTACATATAGTACTACTCTACTACATCTCACAGGTACATATAGTACTACTCTACTACATCTCACAGGTACATATAGTACTACTACTCTACTACATCTCACAGGTACATATAGTACTACTCTACTACATACATAATCACTGGTACATATAGTACTACTACTCTACTACATCTCACAGGTACATATAGTACTACTACTCTACTACATCTCACAGGTACATATAGTACTACTACTCTACTACATCTCACAGGTACATATAGTACTACTACTCTACTACATCTCACAGGTACAATAGTACTACTACTCTAATACATCTCACAGGTACATATAGTCTACTACTCTACTACATCTCACAGGTACATATAGTACTACTAATCTACTACATCTCACAGGTACATATAGTACTACTACTCTACTACATCTCACAGGTACATATAGTACTACTACTCTAACATCTCACAGGTACATATAGTACTACTCTACTACATCTCACAGGTACATATAGTACTACTACTCTACTACATCTCACAGGTACATATAGTACTACTACTCTACTACATCTCACAGGTACATATAGTACTACTCTACTACATCTCACAGGTACATAGTACTACTACTCTACTACATCTCACAGGTACATATAGTACTACTCTACTACATCTCACAGGTACATATAGTACTACTCTACTACATCTCACAGGTACATATAGTACTACTACTCTACTACATCTCACAGGTACATATAGTACTACTCTACTACATCTCACAGGTACATATAGTACTACTACTCTACTACATCTCACAGGTACATATAGTACTACTACTCTACTACATCTCACAGGTACATATAGTACTACTACTCTACTACATCTCACAGGTACATATAGTACTACTACTCTACTACATCTCACAGGTACATATAGTACTACTCTACTACATCTCACAGGTACATATAGTACTACTACTCTACTACATCTCACAGGTACATATAGTACTACTCTACTACATCTCACAGGTACATATAGTACTACTACTCTACTACATCTCACAGGTACATATAGTACTACTACTCTACTACATCTCACAGGTACATATAGTACTACTACTCTACTACATCTCACAGGTACATATAGTACTACTCTACTACATCTCACAGGTACATATAGTACTACTCTACTACATCTCACAGGTACATATAGTACTACTACTCTACTACATCTCACAGGTACATATAGTACTACTCTACTACATCTCACAGGTACATATAGTACTACTACTCTACTACATCTCACAGGTACATATAGTACTACTACTCTACTACATCTCACAGGTACATATAGTACTACTACTCTACTACATCTCACAGGTACATATAGTACTACTACTCTACTACATCTCACAGGTACATATAGTACTACTACTCTACTACATCTCACAGGTACATATAGTACTACTACATTACTACATTAAATGATTTAAAATCCAAAATAAAGAATCAGAGGCAGATTCCTGAAGATGTTTTTATGTTTAGCTGGTTTTTAAATTCCTCTTCCTGAGTCTCCGTATCTTTAGTTTTTATCGTCCTGTGACTCTCCTGGTAAATAAAGATAGATTAGAAATAGGACTTTATTTATAATTTTAAACAATAATCTGAACTACTGTCAAAGTTAACGCGATAATAACACGATAACGCAGACTCATTTTAAAGCCTATAATTTCTTTAATGCAACTTGTGATTTTTTTGAATGTATCCGGATCAGCTGTCAGATATAAATCTCGCTTTAAGGTTCATTTAAACAGATACAACATGTACGATTAATTAATATTAACGATGGGGAATCATGTGATTAATGAGATTAAATATGTTAATCGACCGAACGGCTGTAATCTGAAGACTTCTGTGATTAGAGGGAAACATTAGATAAAAAATATAATCAAATAATATAAAGACCATAAAAACTACTGTTGATTTAAACACATTTAATATCTGAAAATATAGATTATGATGTTTTCCTTCCTGTAAAATAATTGTCTTTTCATTTTCTTTTCAATTATAATAAACTTCATTTATAAAACAGTCACAGGACATAAAAGCAGATGAAATGAAAAACAAAGCAGCTTTAAGACATTTATAAATAAATATAAATATAAGTATAAATATATATATATATATATATGTGTGTGTGTGTGTGTAATGTAATGAGAGCAGTTCCGGTTTCCGCAACTAGAGGGCAGAATACAACAACTAATCTCCTTCAAAATAAAGTCAACTTTATTTCTACAAACTGTGAAACAGCTTCTTAAAAACATCTTTACTGGCAGATTATTGAGACTTGTGTTAAAGTCAATCATAATTAATTAATTATAGCTCACACTTGAGATGATGTGATATTTATTACAACAATTAAAAACCTTTAGTGAAACATTAAAACAATCTAACTTCAGAGAAATACATCAATAAATCTATTAAAATATGTTCTGGATGCTGAAAAGCCACGTTAACACGAAGCAGTGCAGCTGGAAGACAAAATAATAATATTAATAATAGTAAAACAGCTGTTCTGTGCAGATTCTCCCCTCAACATGTATTTATTCTCTACCAGCATTTATTAAAATCCCTAAATGTTTTATATTTCAATAAATTAAACATGTTGGCGGATTGTTTTTCCAATGTTCATCTCAAAATATAAAACCATATTAATATATATAGTATATATATATATATACATAATTAAAGACTTTTTATAGCTCACACATGAGATGATGTGATATTTATTACAACAATTAAAAACATTTAGTGACAAGTTTCAAAGTAAATTATTTCCGTATTGAGTTACTTATAAGATTAAAATCTTTATGGTCGTTATTGCCTCCATAAATAACTCAGATTTTTCTAGTGTTGAATATTAATGATAAATAACTTGTATATAATGATACTCATTATTTTACATTTAGAAATATAACCATTGAAATGTGATCATCTAAATACTTTTTATTGTTTTAATAGAAGCTGAGTGTCACCTTTTATCCTAAATTAAAATGATAGTTTGAACTTCTGCAGATTTCTGTATCAAAACATAAATAAAACATAATTCACCTCTTTGTATTCGTCAGAGTTTTACTTTTATACATTTTTATTAAATGATGTATTTTATGGGGTTCATTGGTGGAGGGTAAAGTCATGTACTCGTTCATACTGGTATAACTTTGAGGTATTTTTGTTTGAGTATTTGTATTCTTCTTTATTGACGACTTTATTACACGCTGAGTGACAGACGTCCTCAATTATTATTATTAGTATTATTATTATTATTAATTACATAATGAGGCAGAAATGTATAAAGAAAAGAAAATAGAAATAAATAAGTTTGGGGAAATAAATAGGTGAAATGCAAAATGGAAAATCATGCAGAAATAAATAAATAAATGCATAAATACATACATGTTAAAATAAATATTAAATAAAAAAAAAAAATATTAAATAAATAAAACAAAAATGAAAAAAATTTAATCAAACCAAAATAAATGCAAAAATAAATAAAAAATTAATAGAAATAATTAATAAAATATATAAAAGGGGAAAATTAAATAGGATAAGAGTAAATAAATAAAGGAATTCATTAATAGATAAATAAAGAAGCAAATTAAAACAGAAATATCAGTTTGTCACATTTTATCAATTAATTAATGGCTAAATTTATTTTTAATATTATCATATATATATATATATATATACACAAACTGGAGACAGTAGAAACGTTTTAGTGGAACATTTTTTTTATTGGTGAATTTATCAAACACAGATTCAAACATTTCTTAACATTTTCTCTCTGAAATCGTTTCAAAGTAAATTCGGTATTTATGTATTCATGTATTTTAAAGTTAGATTCTACTGCTCATCTCATGCAGCGCAGGAAAAACAAAAAGTCCTGAAGAGGCCCGATGACCTCTGACCCCTCGTTAGCTCTTTAGCCAATCAGATCAATTAACAGGACTTTAGAAACATCCAATAAGAAAATATACAAAAACAGATTTTCATCTTCTTTCAGAGAAATAGAATAGAATAGAATAGAATGCGTAGACAGTTCGATGTAGAAAAACACGTCTTCACTGTAAACCAGAGACCGCAGGGAGGTGTCACTCCTCCTCACTAAACCACCACCAGAACCGCGTTCTGTAGTTCTTCCCTCCATCTTCTTTTAAACAGATTCCATCGTCATGGAAACCAACCGTCCCTTTCTTCATCAACACAACCAGAACGCACAGGACTACAAGGACCAGAATGCATTGTGATGCAAGCAGGAACGAAGGAGAGAAACAACAATGACAACGATAAACATCGGACTGATTCCTTCATGAATTCATCTCATAGGAATTTTCTTCTGTGTTTTTTTTTTTTTTTAAACAAAAAAAGTCACAAAACATAAAAAAAAGTTTTTGTACCAACGAAGAAATAAAGTTATTTTCCTTCCGTCCTCCATCACAGTGCATTCCTTACACACACACACATATATATACTGCATTTCCCAGCATGCCCCTGCTCGTCCACACACAAGGACACACTCGTCCTCCATCAGTGGAGATGGAGGGATGGGATGAAGAGATGAAGAGATGAAGAGAACAGAACAGAAAAGTCTCCTCGGCCACTCGGTGTTGAACCGGTCGGTCGGTCGGTCAGCACCACGGCGAACAAGGCCATTTATTATTGGTTCATTTTTGTTTTGCATTTAACATTCGTTTTTATTTTTTTGACAAAATGACACGATTTAGAAAAAAAACTAAATATCGGCTTGACTCCTCCCCGGCGTAAAGGGGCGGGGCCACCGGCGACCCCTGTGGGACTCCTCCTCCCCGGCGTAAAGGGGCGGGGCCACCGGCGACCCCTGTGGGACTCCTCCTCCCCGGCGTAAAGGGGCGGGGCCACCGGCGACCCCTGTGGGACTCCTCCTCCCCGGCGTAAAGGGGCGGGGCCACCGGCGACCCCTGTGGGACTCCTCCTCCCCGGCGTAAAGGGGCGGGGCCACCGGCGACCCCTGTGGGACTCCTCCTCCCCGGCGTAAAGGGGCGGGGCCACCGGCGACCCCTGTGGGACTCCTCCTCCCCGGCGTAAAGGGGCGGGGCCACCGGCGACCCCTGTGGGACTCCTCCTCCCCGGCGTAAAGGGGGCGGGGCCACCGGCGACCCCTGTGGGACTCCTCCTCCCCGGCGTAAAGGGGGCGGGACCACCGGCGACCCCTGTGGGACTCCTCCTCCCCGGCGTAAAGGGGCGGGGCCACCGGCGACCCCTGTGGGACTCCTCCTCCCCGGCGTAAAGGGGGTGGGACCAGCGGCGACCCCTGTGGGACTCCTCCTCCCCGGCGTAAAGGGGGTGGGACCAGCGGCGACCCCTGTGGGACTCCTCCTCCCCGGCGTAAAGGGGGCGGGGCCACCGGCGACCCCTGTGGGACTCCTCCTCCCCGGCGTAAAGGGGCGGGGCCACCGGCGACCCCTGTGGGACTCCTCCTCCCCGGCGTAAAGGGGGCGGGACCACCGGCGACCCCTGTGGGACTCCTCCTCCCCGGCGTAAAGGGGGCGGGACCAGCGGCGACCCCTGTAGCTGCTGTCGGACTCCTCCCTTTAAGAGAAAAGTTCAAGTCTTTGGCAGATTTACAGAAATAAACGTCCGTCTGCTGCTGGAGGCGGCGAGACACCAGGAAGGAGACGGAGACACCAGGAAGGAGACAGACAGTGTGTTCCAGTCCACGTACTTCCTGAAGTACACTTCAATGTAGTGCACTGTGCGCACTCTGTACTAACTTGAGTAGTGCGTGTATTTCAGCGGGGTAGGGTCGTCTCTAATGGAATACTCTGCGGCGCACTGACCGGAAATGACGATCGCAATATTTGACCGCGGCTCGCTACCCGCTGAAATATCTTCTTCTTCTTCTTCTTCGGGGTTTTACGGCAGCTGGCTTTGTGTTGCTGCTGCCTCCTTCAGGTTTTACCCGTCCACTACAGTCCACTACAGTCCACTACCTGGTCCACTACCTGGTCCACTACATGGTCCACTACATGGTCCACTACCTGGTCCACTACCTGGTCCAGTATATGGTCCACTACCTGGTCCAGTACCTGGTCCACTACCTGGTCCAGTATATGGTCCACTACCTGGTCCACTACCTGGTCCAGTACCTGGTCCAGTATATGGTCCACTACCTGGTCCACTACCTGGTCCAGTATATGGTCCACTACCTGGTCCAGTACCTGGTCCAGTATATGGTCCACTACCTGGTCCACTACCGCCAAAATATCTGCTTGCTTTGTTGATCCAGAATAACAGAACATGATGAAATGAGTAGATGTGAAACGTTCTAACTTCTATCTATAAGGTACGTTGTTCAGCACCGCAAAAGCTCCCGCATCATCTGCCGCCATTTTCATGTTTGAATCGTGGTCGTGGTCGTGGCTCCGCCCCTTCCGCTACGCAGCCAAGATGGCGACAGTTGAGTATGGAAAGTGTGCAGCGTTCCATACTCAACCATCTGACCGTTAGAGTACAACATCCGGGTACTTTGAGTGCACTGCATTCTGCCGTACTTCCCAGTGTGAACGCACTGATGCACTCAGAGTAGTGTAAGTACAGAAGTACGCGGTTTGGAACACACTGAGTCTCATCTGGTTATTATTTTATATTCAACTCTGAGGACGATAACAGTCACCAGATGAGCCACGGCAGAACTACGAAGAATTAAAGTGAAGCTACGTTAACTGGTCCTGTTGGTCTGTGAAGCTACGTTAACTGGTCCTGTTGGTCTGTGAAGTTACGTTAACTGGTCCTGTTGGTCTGTGAAGCTACGTCAGAGCTAACAGTATTTTACTGGTTGTCAGTCGTGAGGTGTCGTACCAACAGTTATTAATTTAAATCAAACCAGATTTAAACGTCATGAATATATTAGATTATATTACTGAGTAATGATGTTGTAATATCTCAGAACATGTGAGCTCAGTTGGTAGAAAGTAACCCAGTTAGTAATGTGAGTGCTGCTCAGAGAGACGTTAACCTGCTGTGGCTGCTTCCTGTGACTGAAACCGTCAGACTGATGTTTAAACTAACAGCTGCAGCCCAACAGAGAGCTGATGCTGAGGATGAGGATGAGGATGAGGATGAGGATGATGATGCTGATGATGCTGATGATGAGGATGCTGATGCTGAGGATGAGGATGAGGATGATGATGCTGATGATGAGGATGCTGATGCTGAGGATGAGGATGAGGATGAGGATGATGATGCTGATGATGAGGATGATGATGATGATGATGATGATGATGATGATGATGATGCTGATGATGATGATGAGGATGATGATGATCAGCCTGATGTGTTTCATGTCTCCACAGAGAAACAGACTGAAGCTGGACTCCACTGACCGCCATGTTTCAGGTCAATATTTGGTTTCTAATATTTGTCTTTCGCTTCACGTAGAACCTGAAAAGATGTTTTAAATCTATTATATTAAATGTTTGTACCTGATCGTCTCCCTGATTGATTAGTGTGATACTCAGACGGGTTGATTTATAACACGTTACATGTTACATGCTAACACAAACAGCTAACACATGTTCAACTCTCGGTGTGGCCCTCTACCTTCAGCTTCTTTGTTAAATAAAACGGGGTTCTGCAGAGAACCGTATTTACATAAACGGTTCTGTAGAGAACCGTATTTACATAAACGGGGTTCTGTAGGGAACCGTATTTACATAAACGGGGTTCTGTAGAGAACCGTATTTACATAAACAGGGTTCTGCAGAGAACCGTATTTACATAAACGGGGTTCTGCAGAGAACCGTATTTAGATAAACGGGGTTCTGTAGGGATCCGTATTTAGATAAACGGGGTTCTGTAGGGAACCGTATTTACATAAACGGGGTTCTGTAGAGAACCGTATTTACATAAACGGGGTTCTGTAGGGAACCGTATTTAGATAAACGGGGTTCTGTAGAGAACCGTATTTACATAAACGGGGTTCTGTAGGGAACCGTATTTAGATAAACGGGGTTCTGTAGAGAACCGTATTTACATAAACGGGGTTCTGTAGGGAACCGTATTTAGATAAACGGGGTTCTGTAGGGAACCGTGTTTAGTGAAGTTTTGGCGTCTGAACTGAGACTCTGGCTTCATGTTGGCAGAATAAATGTGTATCAAGGGTGGGAGTGTTAAAGTAACACGGGAGTCGATGGAGTCTGGACCGGACTCTGAACAGAACCGATCCCAGCGGTGTCTCGGTGTGCAGCTCCAGGCTCCTCCCACCAGTGACCTCAGCCTCCTCTGATTGGCTGAGCTGCTGAGTGGCGTTCAGGTTGAAGGTCAGAGGGCAGGAGAGGAGGGCGCTGGATGTGTTTCCTGTCTCAGGCTTTTTTCTCCTTTTGTCCAACAGGAGGAGGAAGAGGAGGAGCAGGAGGTGCTATGAGGAGGCGAGGAAAAGGATGAGAAGGAGGACGAGCAACATGGCCGACAGCGAGGAGAGGTTGGGCAGAGCGAGGCTGCAGCCGCCGGTGGTGTCGTCTGTCAGGAAGGGCTCCGGAGACTCGTACACCGAGTCATCTGAGAGACAGAAGACGAAGAATATTTAAAGCTATTTAAACGTATTAATGGCGTCTCTGAGAATCATTCTGTACGGCGCCTCAACGGGTCGGGAATCCATGAATTACATTCTTTTACCAACATACTATACTATGACTTTTTATTACATTTTTCCGACATGCTATAGTATCACTTTTTTCAACATTCTATACTATGACTTTTTTCTACATACTAAACTGACTTTTTAATAAATTTTTTCGACATACTGTACTATGACTTTTTTTCAACATATTATGCTGCGTGTTGCTGCCTCTGTGTGTTGCTCGGCAACCATTTAGCTTAATGTCGCCGAAGTACTACATTGTTTGGTGGAGGAATGATTATTTGTTATCAATAAATGTTTTCATATTTTTGTTGGTGTGTGTTCATCTTATGAAACTTTGCCAGGTACATGTATTAACAATTTTACAAAAGCAACAACTCCAAAAAAAAGTCATAGTATAGTACGTCGAAAAAAAGTTATAAAAAAGTCATAGTATAGTATGTCGGAAAAAGTCATAGTATAGTATGTCGAAAAAAAGTCATAGTATAGTATGTCGGAAAAAAGTTATAAAAAAGTCCTAGTATAGTATGTCGGAAAAAGTCATAGTATAGTATGTCGAAAAAAAGTTATAAAAAAGTCATAGTATAGTATGTCGAAAAAAGTCCTAGTATAGTATGTCGAAAAAAAGTGATAAAAAGTCATAGTATAGTATGTCGAAAAAGTCATAAAGAAGTAATAGTATAGTATGTCGAAAAAAAGTCATAAAAAAGTCCTAGTATAGTATGTCGAAAAAAAGTCATAGTAGTATGTCGAAAAAAAGTTATAAAAAAGTAATAGTATAGTATGTCGGAAAAAGTCATAGTATAGTATGTCGGAAAAAGTCATAGTATAGTATGTCGAAAAAAAGTTATAAAAAAGTCCTAGTATAGTATGTCGGAAAAAGTCATAGTATAGTATGTCGAAAAAAAGTCATAGTATAGTATGTCGAAAAAAAGTTATAAAAAAGTCCTAGTATAATATGTCGGAAAAAGTCATAGGATAGTATGTTGAAAAAGTCATAAAGAAGTAATAGTATAGTATGTCGAAAAAAAGTCATAAAAAAGTCATAGTATAGTATGTCGGAAAAAAGTCATAGTATAGTATGTCGAAAAAAAGTTATAAAAAAGTAATAGTATAGTATGTCGAAAAAAAGTCATAAAGAAGTAATAGTATAGTATGTCGAAAAAAAGTCATAAAAAAGTCCTAGTATAGTATGTCGAAAAAAAGTCATAGTAGTATGTCGAAAAAAAGTTATAAAAAAGTAATAGTATAGAATGTCGAAAAAAGTAATAGTATAGTATGTCGAAAAAAGTCATAGTATAGTATGTCGGAAAAAGTTATAAAAAGTCACAGTATAGTATGTCGGAAAAAGTCATAGTATAGTATGTCGAAAAAAAGTCATAGTATAGTACGTCGAAAAAAAGTTATAAAAAGTCATAGTATAGTATGTCGGAAAAAAGTTATAAAAAGTCACAGTATAGCATGTCGGAAAAAATCATAGTATAGTATGTCGAAAAAAAGTCATAGTATAGTATGTCGAAAAAAAGTCATAGTATAGTACGTCGAAAAAAAGTTATAAAAAGTTATAGTATAGTATGTCGAAAAAAAGTTATAAAAAGTCATAGTATAGTATGTCGGAAAAAGTCATTGCATAGAATGTCGAAAAAAGTTATAAAAAGTCATAGTATAGTATGTCGAACAAAATGATAAAAAGTCATAGTATAGTATGTCGGAAAAAAGTTATAAAAAGTCATAGTATAGTACGTCGAAAAAAAGTTATAAAAAGTCATAGTATAGTATGTCGAACAAAATGATAAAAAGTCATAGTATAGTATGTCGGAAAAGTTATAAAAAGTCATAGTATAGTACGTCGAAAAAAAGTTATAAAAAGTCATAGTATAGTATGTCGAACAAAATGATAAAAAGTCATAGTATAGTATGTCGAAAAAAAGTTATAAAAAGTCATAGTATAGTATGTCGAACAAAAGTGATATAAAGTCATATTATAGTATGTCGAAAAAGTCAAACTAGAGGAAGAACAGAAGAGGCTCACTTGTTGGCTTGACGTAGATTTTGAGCTTCAGACACGGTTTACCAGCCAGGTTGGGATGTGGAGACGCTGCAGAGACAACAGAGAGACGTCAGCAGCAAATACTCTGCACAAGTACTAATACCAGACTGTAAAAATACTCTGTTACAGTAAAAGTACTATTACCACAATGTAAAAATACTCTTTTACAGTAAAAGTACTATTACCACAATGTAAAAATACTCTGTTACAGTAAAAGTACTAATACCACACTCTTAAAATACTCTGTTACAGTAAAGGTACTGATACCACACTGTAAAAATACTCTATTACAGTTAAAGTACTATTACCACAATGTAGAAATACTCTGTTACAGTAAAAGTACTAATACCACAATGTAAAAATACTCTTTTACAGTAAAAGTACTATTACCACAATGTAAAAATACTCTGTTACAGTAAAAGTACTAATACCACAATGTAAAAATACTCTGTTACAGTAAAAGTACTAATACCACACTCTTAAAATACTCTGTTACAGTAAAAGTACTGAAACCACACTGTAAAAATACTGTTACAGTAAAAGTACTGATACCACACTGTAAAAATACTCTGTTACAGTAAAAGTACTAATACCACACTGTAAAAATACTCTGTTACAGTAAAAGTACTATTACCACAATGTAGAAATACTGTTACAATAAAAGTACTATTACCACAATGTAGAAATACTCTGTTACAGTAAAAGTACTATTACCACACTGTAAAAATACTCTGTTACAGTAAAAGTACTAATACCACAATATAAAAATACTCTGTTACGGTAAAAGTGTACTATTACCACACTGTAAAAATACTCTGTTACAGTAAAAGTGTACTATTACCACACTGTAAAAATACTCTGTTACAGTAAAAGTACTAATACCACACTGTAAAAATACTCTGTTACAGTTAAAGTGTACTATTACCACAATGTAAAAAGACTGTTACAGTAAAAGTGTACTATTACCACACTGTAAAAATACTCTGTTACAGTAAAAGTACTAATACCACAATGTAAAAATACTGATTAACGGGCTCGTCGATTAACGGGCTCATTGATTAACGGGCTCATTGATTAACGGACTCATTGATTAACAAGCTCATTGATTAACGGGCTCATTGATTAACGGAGTAATTGATTAACGGACGCATTGATTAACGGAGTAATTGATTAACGGACGCATTGATTAACGAGCTCATTGATTAAACGGATCATTGATTAACGGACTAATTGATTAATGGAGAGCAAACAGTTTTCTGTTGTTTCTGAAAGGCTAAATGCCAACAAATGTGGAGTGAAGCAGAATACTTTGTGCGATAAAAACATCGACCGTTTCTCTGCTCAACATCAGAAGTATCACAAAGACTGGAAACTGTTAGCCTAGCCTGAGTCCTACAGACAGACAGCAGTACTCAGTAGTACTCAGTGTGTAGTACTTACAGACGTAGTAGTACTCATGTCCGGGCCTGAACTCGAAGCCCAGGCTGAAGGGCGTGAACAGCTGGAACTTCTCGGAGAACTTGAGCGGTCCATTGGGGCTCTGCGGCCGGTTGCACTCCCAGCGTTTGAAGCCCTTCCTGTGGTGGTCGCAGCTGGTGTAGCCATCGTAGTTCACCATGTACAACACGTAGTGCTCCATGCGCTCCTCCGGCTCCGCCCACTCGTAGTGAGGACAGTAGATGTCCAGGTAGTCGTTGATCGCCACCTCCACCGTGTACTCGCCCCGGAGGAACCTGAGGAAGACGAGGAGAAATGATGTCATTTCCTGTTTATAGTACAGGCGTGTTTCCTGTTCACTGCAGCCATTTGGTTTTGTTCCACATGTACGTGCCGTACATCAAACTGAGCGTCTCCATCAGGCAGAGTGAGCTATGGCGTTCACTAACAATAAATTATGCAAACCACGTACATATCAGCTGTGCGACCAAGATTAGAGGCGTAACCACTTAAAAGATGGGTGAGTAGAACATAAACTGTCTTGTTAAGCGTTCAGTTGTACTTCGCTCCACCCTCGATGTTACACTCTCTGCTGGGCGGAGGAGAGGAGGAGATAGCTACAACAATGCTACCAATTGAACAAAATTACGCAAAAATCATTCCACTTGTAGAAATGGATGCACGAGCGCGTATATATCACTTTACATGTAAACCTATAACATTTTTATGTGGAATTAAAATACGTATTTACAGAGTAAGTTATGCTTATTTGCAAATTGCCCTGTATTTTTGTGGATGTGACTTTACACAAAACAAAAACAAAAATACGTTTGCGGGTAGTGAAATATTTGTAGATCATGGTACACATGATGAATTGTCTTCTGTGGATTACAACTATTATCTACAGATCTGCTGCGGTACCAATCAGACAAAATTCCGTAAACAGGAGGGAAGTTACAAATGTCACATGGCCCATAAATCCACAGGAAGCGATCTGCAAATGCGCAAATATCATTCCACATGTAGAAATAGATGCACAAATGCGAATATATCACTTTACATGTAAACCTTAGAAATACGTATTTACAGAGTAAGTTATGCGTATTTGAAAATTGCCCTTTATTTTGGTGGATGTGACTTTACACAACACAAAAACAAAAATACAATTCAATACAAATACAAATCTTAGAACTTCTCTATCTTTATATATCATTTTATTCTAAAATAGAACAACTGTAATCCCTCCGGGGATTAATAAAGTATTTCTGATTCTGATATCTCTCATTAAACAGCGTTTAATAAGGCTTTTATTTCTGGTAAAACAGCGTCAGAAATAATAACCCAGAAAACGATAATAAATTCAGATGAAGTTCTGAGAAAAGCTGCTAAAATCAAAATATTAAATATAAACTTGTGTTACAGATAAATGACTGTTGTACATATTTTGTATATTTCTGTTGGTTCTAATTGGATGATGAGCTGTGAGGACGGAGGTCTGTCATACCACAGTTTCACCAGCAGGAGGAGCTCTGCAACAACACCTGGGCATTCTGGGTATTTGGGTATTCTCATATTAACACTCTCCAGGTCATATTCACTTAAAAACACAGACTGACTGTGGTGAATATGTATTATATTATATTATATTATATATATTGTATATTATATATTATATATTATATATATATAATATAATATTGCTGGAGGACTCAGAGACTCTTTAACATGTCTGCTAATAGTTTTGGTCATTTAAATGAAGTCATTTATCAATAAAATCATTCTCAATATTTTCTGTTTGTTTTATTTCTCAGTGAGATGAATATTTTTGGACAAAACGAGACAAGTGAAGACGTCACTGTGGACACTTCACTGTGGACACATACTAGTCAGATAAAGAGCTAATTAAAGCTAATTAAAGTACAATGCTGCAGAAATAACCCAACAGCTTGATGTGAAACATGTAGAAGGTGTTTTAGTCTCACAGCTGCTGTCGCTGTAATTTACATCATTTAACTGATCGCAAACACAGAACGTGTCACAACGTTGTCCTCAACCATCAACCATCGACCATCTACCATCAACCATCATCCATCAAACATCATCCATCAACCATCGACCATCATCCATCAACCATCGACCATCAACCATCATCCATCATCCATCAAACATCATCCATCAAACATCATCCATCGACCATCATCCATCATCCATCAACCATCATCCATCAACCATCGACCATCAACCATCATCCATCAAACATCATCCATCAACCATCGACCATCATCCATCAACCATCGACCATCAACCATCATCCATCAAACATCATCCATCAAACATCATCCATCGACCATCATCCATCATCCATCAAACATCATCCATCAACCATCGACCATCAACCATCATCCATCATCCATCAAACATCATCCATCGACCATCAAACATCATCCATCAACCATCGACCATCAACCATCATCCATCAAACATCGACCATCATCCATCAACCATCGACCATCAACCATCATCCATCAAACATCATCCATCAAACATCATCCATCGACCATCATCCATCATCCATCAAACATCATCCATCAACCATCGACCATCATCCATCAACCATCATCCATCAAACATCATCTATCATCCATCAAACATCATCCATCAAACATCATCCATCGACCATCAACCATCGACCATCATCCATCGACCATCAAACATCGACCATCATCCATCAAACATCATCCATCAAACATCGACCATCGACCATCATCCATCGACCATCATCCATCGACCATCGACCATCAACCATCGACCATCAACCATCATCCATCATCCATCAAACATCATCCATCGACCATCATCCATCAAACATCATCCATCGACCATCAACCATCGACCATCATCCATCGACCATCAAACATCGACCATCATCCATCAAACATCATCCATCGACCATCAACCATCGACCATCATCATCGACCATCATCCATCGACCATCAACCATCATCCATCAAACATCATCCATCATCCATCAAAAATCATCCATCAAACATCATCCATCGACCATCATCCATCGACCATCAACCATCGACCATCATC
>CM025828.1:38375925-38399658 GCA_014673565.1 Sebastes schlegelii | reverse complement strand
CACCACAGGACGCCGTAGTAATATCATAGTATGTTAAAGTATTAGTTATATTCTAGTATTATTCAGTATATATGGCTATGAATGCTCAGTTTAATCTCTGTAAAGTCCAGTCAGTACCTGGAGGTTTATTAAAGTGATAAACTAGACCAGAGGTCAGAAACCTGCAGCTCTTCAGCTCCTCTCCAGCGGCTCTCTGAGGAGTTATAAAAACATTAAAGGAAATCAATAACTGTTCTTTGTTTACATTTTCATTTCTCATTGTTGTAGGTCTATGGTACGACGGTACGACGGAGTATTAGGGCCACATTGAGGAAAAAAATAAATCTGAGATTTAGAGAATAAGTCATAATATTATAAAGTAGTAATTTTACGTGTTATTTTCTTTTTATTCTCATAATATTCTGACTTTATTGTGTAAATCTCAGATGTGTTTCCCTCAATGTGGCCCTAATACTCCGTAGTACATTGTCTCTTTGGCCCTCACTGCATTAGACTGATCTACTATATACTGAGACTATAAACTGAGTTACCTTCATCACAATGATCACATGATTAGCGGCTCCAGACAGAGACTAAAATGTCTCTTTAGATAGTAAATGCTGCTAACCCCTGACCCTTGACCCCCGATCCCTGACCCCTGAACTAGAAGTATGAAGTAGCATGAAATGTAAATACTCCAGTAAAGTACAAGTACCTGAAAGAGTGCAGTAGTTAGAGTAGATGTACTTAGTTACTGTGTTCAGACCTCAGATCAGATAAAGAGAGACAATGAAGAGAGACGGAGGTGGGAACTGAAGCTGGAGCATCATCTCACACACACACACACACACACACACACACACACACATACTCTCACTAATTGAAACCCCCCCTCCTCTGGGACCTGTTACTGTTGTCGTCTCTCTCGGGCGTCTGATTGGCTGAGATGTTTATCAGTCCACTCATCATTGGCTTGTTACAGTGACAGGCCCCGCCCCCTGCTGACCTCATCAGAGGTCATCCTGACAGACTGAACTGTGGGAAAACTCTCCCTGCTGCCTCCCACTGATGATGATGATGATGATGATGATGATGAAGGATTGATATATTGATCTGTGAGAATCAATAAACAAGCATGATCAGATGAATTAACACCTCTACACACTGTAACTGAGTACATTTACTCAAGTACTGTACTTAAACGTTGAGGTACTTGTACTCTACATTGAGTTTTTCTATGTTCTACTACGTTCTACTTCTACTCTACTACATCCTCAGAGGTACCTGTAGTACTTTCTACTTCTACTCTACTACATCTCAGAGGTACCTGTAGTACTTTATACTTCTACTCTACTACATCTCAGAGGTACCTGTAGTACTTTATACTCCTTTAATTACTTACAGATTCAGATTATTAAATCTAAATATAATCAACTATAAAGTCATTAAAAGTAGCTCCATCTTTATAAACCAGCTGACACATTAATGCATCAATAATTAGAATAATATAAGATAGATTAACATAATATAATAAATATAATATATTAACATAATATAACATAATATAATATAATAAAAATATTATATAATATATTATAATAAAATAATATAACATAATATAATATAATAAAATATTATATCATATAATATATTATAATAAAATATAATATAACATATGATATAATATAATACAATAAAATAAAATATTATATAATAAAATATAACATAATATAATATAATATAATAAATATAGTATAATATAACATAATATGATAAAATATAATGTAACATAATATGAATATAGTATCATATGATATCATAAGGAACGAAGCTCTCTGAAGCAGCATGCTGACAATAATTCACTGTTTTTGAGCGTTACACGTAAAAAGGGCGGCGCCTGCTGGTCAACTGTGCTGGTGTATTTCTATATATATAAATATATATATATTATAATATAGTATCAATAGTATAATAAAATATAATATAAATATAACAATATAATATAGTATGATATAATATAATACAATAAAAATATATATCATATAACATAATATAGTAAAGTATCCTTAATATAATATAATATAACACAAACTATAACCACACTTTAGTTGAGTAAAAGTACCAGTACAACAATATAACCAAAAATACATCAGCAGAATGTCTTTAAAGTAAAAGTACTAGGACTGATGTTACTGTTGTACTGAAGCAGCTCCAGCTGGCGCCTCTTTAACTACTTCATATACAGTCAGTTAGTTTAGTCCAGAGGGTTAGGGTTAGGGGTCGGGGCCCTCCAGAGGGTCACCAGATAAACCTGAGGGGTCGTCACATGATTCATGAGAGAAGAAGAGATTCTGATACTCTTAGAGTTATTAACTCATCATTATGAAATACAGAGTGTAATGTGAGTAGTATAATGACCCCGTCAGTTTAGATCGGTTCCCTACAGTATCAGCTTCGCTTCATTGTGCAACACAGGAAGTGCGTCAAGTAGAACAGGAAGTGGACCGATTTCCTCGGTAGCGGAAATGGCGGTTGGTGGTTAAGTGGAGGAGTTGAAACGTCGTCTATCTTCACTTCAAATCTAAGAAGTTTAGAGAGAAAATGTTTTCTGTGGTTGGCGAGGAACTTTATGAAGTTTGAATCAAAGTTTGAATCTTTAAAGACGCTAAAATTCAGAGCATTTCTGTTGCCTCCACACGGCTCTCAACATGGCGACAGCTGAGCCGGCGAGTACAGTGTTTCCTTCTGAGATGTAGCGCAGACAAACAACGTATATTATTACCAAGAAGTGAAAGTCAATAGTTGGTTCCACGTCAACATCGGCACCCAGCAGCAGAGCTACGCTGCCGCCATGTTGGACTGAAAGAGACGGACTAAAGTTAAACGTCCTCCTACAGAGAGACGGACTAAGGAAAACTACATTATTTCTATTCTATCGTCATATTTAATGTCTCTACTGAAATGTCCGGTGTTGAAAAATAAAAATATTATAAATATAAAAAGTGTTTTCAGTCCAAAATGGCGGCAGCAGCTGGAGTTTCGTCTCTTTGCTTCTCTACTCTGTGGCGGAGTAGAAGGATATCTGAGTGATTGAACAGACGGTCATGTTGGGATGTTTTCTGTCTCAACTTGAGGTCAACTCTAA
The DNA here is from genome assembly GCA_014673565.1 of Sebastes schlegelii. NCBI lineage: Eukaryota > Metazoa > Chordata > Actinopteri > Perciformes > Sebastidae > Sebastes > Sebastes schlegelii. The sequence goes on along the minus strand of CM025828.1, from coordinate 38,396,534 downwards.
ATGTTGAACTTTGTTAAATCAGGACAGAAAACAGTTTAGAAACTCTTCAGGTTTATTATTCTCATTAAAACATTCTCCCCCCCCCCCCCCTCTGCCCCCCCCAAACCCTCTCCTCCCCCCCTCCCCCCCTCACCCCCCTAAACCCCCCCCGAACCCCAAACAGACCCCCCCCAAACAAATTAGATAAAAGCTTCTAAAAGTCGCGTCGCTGCTTCGTCGAGCTTCAAGCGGTGAGTTCAAAAAATAACAAACACTGAAAAACACCAAAATAAAACAATAAAACAATAAAACAATAAAACAAACCCAGCCGCCAGATGAAGTGATGACAGTAACCACGGATACGCTGAATGTCGATGTTTCTGAACCAAAAATAAGTTTCATGCATACGTTTCATATCAGCCTCGTATCACGCTGCAGAAACGCACGATGATCCGCCGTTAACGTTGTGAAACGATTGTTCAGGTTAACGCAACTATTTTATGGTTTGTGTTAAAATAATAACGTAACACGGGACATATCAACGCAACGTAACAACGCGACGTAACAACGCAACGAAACAACGCAACGTATCAACGCGACGTAACAACGCAACGTAACAATGCAACGTAACAATGCGACGTAACAACGCAATGAAACAACGCAATGTATCAACGCGACGTAACAACGCAACATAACAACGCAACGTAACAACGCGACGTAACAACGCGACGTATCAACCCGGCGTACTGCAACATACCGCAACGTGACAATGCAACAAAACAACGCTACATACCAACGCAACGGCACAACGCGACATAACAACGCAACGTAACAAAACAACATACTGCAACATAATGCAACATAATGCAACGTAACAATGTGACGTAACAACCCAGCGTACTGCAACATACCGCAACGTGACAATGCAAGAAAACAACGCTACGTACCAATGTAACGGCACAACGCGACGTAACAAAACAACATACTGCAACATAATGCAACGTAACAACCTGACGTAACAACCTGACGTAACAACCTGACGTAACAACGTGACGTAACAACGTAACGTACATAACAATGTAACAGAACAACGTTACAGAACAATGTAAATTTAACAACAGAATTTAACAACCATAACAACGTGATGTAACAACGTGATGTAACAACGTGATGTAACAACGTAACGACAACGTCATTTAACAACCGTAACAACTCTACGTAACAACGTGATGTAACAACGTAACAACAACGTAATTTAACAACCATAACAACGTGACATAACATAACAGAACAACATAACAGAACAATGTAACAGGACAACGTAACAGGACAACGTAACAGAACAACTGTAACGTTGCAACAGAAGCAGGATATTCGGGTTGAGGACAGAACTACTTGGTTGGTCTTAAATCTACTAGAAACGACCTGCATCAGAGCCTCGTGTTTGTCGGACCGTCCACGTCACTCATCGCTCTGACCAGATAAAAAACGTTGCCATTCAGCGTATCCCTGGTTACCGTCCGATGCCAACGTGTTGTCCTGGCAACTGGGCTGCGACTCTGAGTCCGTTCACACCTGACAACTGATCATAAAACATGATGATCAATAAAGATCATAAGACATGATGATCAATAAAGATCAGCAGTGACTCCCAGTAATCCAGAGTGAGACCAGATTTAACCGTCAGGTAGAAACAGGAACTCTTTTCCTCCGTCAGTCTTTAATTGATTTAACCAGCATGTCTGTGCTCTTATTGTGAAAGTTAAACTTCCTCTCTGTATCAGCCTGCAGAGAAACATGAAGCATTCTGGGTAAAAACTCCAAAATTCTAATGATTCATTATTTGTGTTTCTCTGTTCAATGTCCCTGAATGCACCATCATGGAGCCTATTTCACTGGTGGAGAGTAACAAAGTACATTTACTCAAGTACTGTACTGAAGTACAAGTGTGAGGGTACTTGTACTGTACTTGAGTATTTCCATTTTTCTGCTACTTTCTACTTCTATTCTACTACATATCAGAGGGAAATATTCTACTTTAACTGACTAACTCTAACTTTAGTTACTTTACAGACATTAATGCATCAATATATTATATCATAATACAATAATATAATCATATAATATAGTATGATATACACTGCATAAGCAGTTCTTTTACTTTTGTTACTTTAAGTGTAACATTTTGAATGCAGGACTTTTACTTGTAACAGAGTATTTCTACACTGTAGTATTAGTACTTTTACTGCAGTAAAATATCTGAGTACTTCTTCCACCTCTGGCCTTTTTACAGCAGTATGAAATACATCAGGACGTTTAGTCTGCAGATAGTTTAATACAAATACATTTAAATCAAAGTAAAAACTGACGGAGGATTTATTTCTAATATTAACATTCAAACTGAGGATTTATTTCTAATATTAATATTTAAGAAGCCAAGATGAAGTAAAAAGCAGCCGTTAAGCTCGATGAAGAAAATAAACTCTAACAGAGGAAACAGCAGTGCAGCAGCAGCGTCTTTAAATCAGTCAGTAAACGTCTCAGCTGTTCAAGTCAAAGCAAAGTTTCTGTCCAATCCTGCATCACGTCAGTGTCGCCGCGACGACCTGTTTGTTTGTTACGTAGACAGGAAGTTTGTACAGCAGTCATTTAGTCCGTCCAGGCTCCGCCTCCGTCCTGGACCACAGTGCTCGCCGTCGTTCGACAGGACACCGCCTCGCTGAGCTCCTGAAAACACAACAACACACCCTTTAACACCTGAGGACTGTCAATCAGGGAGGAAGCCTCGCCCCCTGACTCTCTGACATCATCTGACATCATCAAAACGTCATCTGACATCATCAAAACTACATCTGACATCATCGAAACTACATCTGACATCATCAAAACTTCATCTGACATCATCAAAACGTCATCTGACATCATCAAAACTACATCTGACATCATCAAAACTTCATCTGACATCATCGAAACTACATCTGACATCATCAAAACGTCATCTGACATCATCAAAACTACATCTGACATCATCAAAACTACATCTGACATCATCAAAACTACATCTGACATCATCAAAACTGTTGTTGTTTTTAAAGTTTCTTTTAATTCCTGAGGTGAAGACTTTCTAATAAAAATCTAAATATTATATATTATAAATATATATAATATAAAGTATATTATATAATATTTGCAGATTTGTTTCCCTTGTCTTAAGAGAATAAAGTTTCAGGTCTCAGTTACAGTCAGACTTGATAAGAAGTAGATCTTTGCAGGGTAAATGATGCGTTTGGGTGCAGCAGGATTTTTGTGGTTTCTGCTGGTTCTCAGTGTCAGAGGTGATTTACGGTCGTGTGTGAGTGATTATCGGAGCGTCTCCGGGGATCGAGGCGTTGGAGGTCGTCGGTACTTACAGGTTATCAGATGCAGAGCGCTGAAGACGAGCAGCGTCAGCGCAGGAATACCAGAGAGGGGCGAGGCGGAGGAGGGTTTGGGGGGTGGCGGCGTCCTGCTGCTGCGTCTCCTCAGGAGCTTCAGAGGCCACGTCTTTACACTTCACACTGTCAACACACAGAAACACCGTCACAGCTGCTGCCTCCATCAGGACATACACCAATCAATACCTCTGATTGGTCTGATCGGCTCAAATATCCAGAGTCTGATCTATAACGGACCGACTGTTCCCATCAGGCCAGTCTGGACCAAACACCTGGAGAGAACTGAGGCATTCAGCTGATACAGTCAGATACAGCCGATTTAACACATTCCTTCTCCAGCCTGTTGTCTGATCCCAGCTGGAGTTACAGGTTAATACATGCTTGATGGTCACGCAGACAGGTGAGCCATGTTGGGAAGCATGTTGGGAAGCATGTTGGGAACGTGTTAGGAAGCATGTTGGGAAACATGTTGGGAAGCATGTTGGGAACGTGTTAGGAAGCATTTTAGGAAGGTGTTTGGAACATGTTAGGAAGCATGTTGGGAACGTGTTGGGAAGCATGTTGGGAAACATGTTGGGAAGCATGTTGGGAACGTGTTAGGAAGCATGTTGGGAACGTGTTAGGAAGCATGTTGGGAACGTGTTAGGAAGCATGTTGGGAAACATGTTAGGAAGCATGTTGGGAACATGTTGGGAAGCATGTTGGGAACGTGTTAGGAAGCATTTTAGGAAGGTGTTTGGAACATGTTAGGAAGCATGTTGGGAACGTGTTAGGAAGCATGTTGGGAAACATGTTGGGAACGTGTTGGGAAGCATGTTGGGAACGTGTTAGGAAGCATGTTGGGAAACATGTTAGGAAGCATGTTGGGAACATGTTGGGAAGCATGTTGGGAACGTGTTAGGAAGCATGTTAGGAACATGTTGGGAAGCGTGTTAGGAAGCATGTTGGGAACGTGTTAGGAAGCATGTTGGGAACATGTTGGGAAGCATGTTGGGAACGTGTTGGGAAGCATGTTGGGAACGTGTGGGGTTGGGTTTGATATAAAACCCAGCCGAGATCAGTCTGACAGTGTTGTGTATAAACAGGATCCAGATGTGGACTCACAGCTGTTTCTGCAGGTACGTCTGCCTGGACTCGCAGGCTCTGGTCTGACTCTGAGCCGCAGCCATCTGGCTCTCAGCAGCCGTCCTCAGACTGCAGCAGGACTTGGTCTGGTGGCCCGCCTCCGTCACGTTCAGCTGCAGCATCTCGATGTGATCTGACAAACGAGACAGACGAGAGTTTGGATCCAGAACCACCCGCCTGAGGACAAAACACCTCCGGTCCGGTATCTGATACCGCACAACGCAGTTTCAGACCGACGCCGTTACGCCACTTTCACGCCTGAAAAAGAGTGACTGAAAGCTCCAGAAAGTTGACCCTTGAGTTGAGATGATTCCTGCTGTGCTGTGTTTAACTGCTGCTCTCTATTGTTAGCAGCCTGGTGGAGTGATGCTGTTGACTCATCATAGCAACAGTAACTAAGGAAGGCTGATGTGAGAGGTGAGCAGAGAGCAGGATCAGGATCAGGATCGGGATCAGGATCAGGATCGGGATCAGGTAGGATGGAGAGTAATCTGAGCCGAGTTTGGAGCAGATCAGCTTCTCTATTAACTTTATAAGGAGACGAGGAGAGTTATCACAGACTGACGTCACCCTCAGTTATCTGAGGAATGAAGCGGAGCTGCCAGTTCTCATGTTTTCTGTTCTGATTCTGGATCAGATTCTGGATCAGATTCAGAGAGATCACTGCCAACAACCCTGAACCACTAACTGAGGTCTATTAGGTCAAAGAAAGAAGTCACACAGTGAGGCTGTTTCAACACAGAGTCACGTCTGTGTCTCCTAGCAACAATCTGACGTTGTCCTGTAAAGTCTCACGTTGAGGGGCGGGGCCCTCATTAGCATAACGACGCAGAAATCTATAAAGAAAAGAATAAAGAGATACAGAAGTTTGGGGAAATAAATAAGAGGTGAAATGCAAAGGAAACATTTTGCATAAATAAATAAATAAATGCAAAAAAATAATACAAATAAATACATAAATGAATAAATAATGGAAGCAAATTAAAACAGAAATATAAATTTATGTCACATTTGATCAATTAATTAATGGCTACATTTATTTTAACATTTATTTTAATATTATTTTATTTTATATATCCATCAAGTCATTTATTTATTTATTCATTTATTTGTACTATTTTTTATACATAAATGAATACATACATTTAAAAAATAAATAAATAATGCAAAATAAATAAAAAATAAATACACAAATAAATAAATAATTAATGCAAAAATAAATCAATTAATAAAAAAATCTATCAAAAAAATAATAACATAAATAAAGAAAAGGGAAAATTAAACAGAAAAGTATCTTTTTACTTTTTAGACTATTTACCAGCGGTGAAATGTAACTAAGTACATTTAGTACTATACTTGTACTTTACTTGAGTATTTCTACTCTACTACATCTCAGAGGTAAATATTGTACTTTTTACTGCACTAACTTTATTTAACAGTTTTAGTTCCTTTTTAAATGATTTTATTCTATTGATTTATTCTCATTGTGTGTGTATTTTTGTGTACAATTATTTAATAATTTTTTCATCATATTTTGTTTGTAAAACACAAAATTGTTGTTTAGATTGAATTTATCTGTCAAACTGAAAAAAAAAAAAAAAACAACGTGTGGTCAGTTTATAAAATATTATTGTTATAGATAAAACTACTAACAGAATATACACGTTGTTAGAATGAACATTCAGACGGTCATATATCAGGAATCAAATTCTAACAATAAATATATAATAAATGTAACTTTGAATGGAGCCATTCTGCATAATGAGTAATTTTACTTTTGACACTTTAAGTACAATTTGCTGCTAATATTTTACTACTTTTTACTCAGGATTCTGCGATATAAGTAACTGTATAATGTTGTTTTATTTTATTTCCTTGTATTCTATTGTAATTTGAATAGTTGTATATATTCAGTATGTTTTTCATTGTGTTGTAAAATGACAAATAAATGACTGTTGAAACGTTGAATGAGACTTTTACGTGAGTACACTGTGGTATTAGTACTTTTACTGCAGTAAATACTTGTAACTGAGGAGTGTTTTGGTGTTGAGGAGGAATCTGAAGTGAGATCCGTCTCCTGTTTGTGACTCACTGGTTCCAGCTGTTAAACAGTGAGTGACGTTGATTATACAGGAACACAATGCTGCTCTCGTATCTGCCTCATACAGAGATTCATCACTTCCCTCCGACTATTCACAGCAGGAAGTCACCTTCATTAAAGTGCTGCTGGACTTCCCATCAGGCTCCTGTTCCTCCTCCTGCTGCTGCTGATTACTGACGGAAAATACACGTCTATTCCTTTAACCTTTAACAAAGCCTCCGACTCCGCCGGAGAACAAAACACCAACCCCAACGGCTCACGGGGTCGCATGTTGGAACTTCTTTTAAGAAAATAAGATGTTAAGGCTCAAGAAACGCAAAAGTCTGTGACCGACCGACTGACTGACTGACTGACTGACTGACCGACTGACCGACCGACCGACTGACCGACTGACTGACTGACTGACTGACCGACTGACCGACTGACTGACTGACTGACTGACCGAGTGACCGACCGACCGACCGAGTGACTGACTGACTGACCGAGTGACCAACCGACCGACCGAGTGACCAACCGACCGAGTGACCAACCGACCGAGTGACCAACCGACTGACTGACTGACTGACTGACCGACCGAGTGACCAACCGACCGAGTGACCAACCGACTGACTGACTGACTGACTGACTGACTGACTGACCGACCGTCCGAGTGATGAAGTTACAGGATTGGTCGGCCGACTGTTGGAGTCTCCTCATTGGTCGCTGCTCTTTCAAAATGAAAAGGCGGAGAACAGTTCTGTGTTTCTGGTTTCTGGGGAGCAAACCGCACGTCACTACTGCGGGATGAACCCAAAATAATAATAATTATAATAATAATAATACAATAAACGGATCAAAATGATGCTGAAATAACTACATTATGATGTCGATTAGTAAAATGTCTGAATTCATGCTTTGTCGGGCCTGTTACCATGACGACAAGCAGACAACTTTTAAAATGCTTGTTTTCTGAATGGAGTCTGGATGGATCAGTACCAGGCTATGCTAACGCTGCAGCTGCTCCATCAACACTCCATCTAGGAATAAACACAACAGCAACAACGTCCGAGAATCTCTACGCTGATAAACGTATACTTAAAATAAAAGTATGTTTATATTGTTCCACACCACTTACATGATGAATGCTTTTGATAAACATGCTTTTATAAAACACTTTGTACTGTTAACCTTGCATACTGCATGTCATGCTGACACCGTTTCACCTTGTATAAAATGTATAATATACTGACTAGTTAATGTTACCATTTACTATTACTGAATGTCATTGGCTTCATTAGAAGTTTCAATCAAACATTAAGATATAAAATTGTTCACTAAACATGATACACATGACCTCTGACCTCTGCCAGATACTGTGTTTAACCGAGTCTAGTTTACAGCGTACAGTCTGTAAATCTGGATGTTATTGACACTTAAAATCTTATTTTCTTAAACTTCATCAGCCAGAACTGATTTCAACGTGAGTAGAAATGATAATCGGTCTGTTGCAGCTTTTAATTCTTCATTCATTCCCGCCTTCTTTCAGTTCTTATTAACCCTTCCTCTCTTTCCTTCCCTCCTTATTTTATTCTTTCTAGTTTTATTTCTTTCGTTTTCTTACTTTTTTCTTTACTTTTGTTTTCAGAAATCATCGAGAGAACGTTTGACTTGATTTATCTTTTATAGTTCTTCCTTCTTCCCTCTCTCTCTCTCTCTCTCCTCTCAGCAGTATAAAGATTCCCGTCTGTGTGGACTTAAACTTTCTATATTTGTGGCTTCTGACTGATGATTAAAGGAGACGTTCTCTCTCTCAGAGCAGAAAACACATTCCTGTTGTTTCTTTTTAAAACCGACCAATCGCGTGTGTTTATTTACTCTGACTCACGGGTCGTCATGGTAACTGGGGGGGAAAATGCAGCTAAGAATACGGCTGGTGGCCGGCTGAGAAAGTCTCCTTTCATGGCGGTGATGGAGTTTTTCCTACAGAGAGAGGGTTACCTTCCCACAGAATGAGGGTTACCTTCATGCAGGCTGATCTGAGCCGTGAGGTTGGCCTCCGTCTGACGGAGCTGCTCCACCTTCTCCTCCAGGACGCTGATGTTCCCGTTCAGCACGATCTGCAGTACGAAACAAACGCACCCTGTTAACATGTTACTGAGACTGAAGGAAAACACCAACGATCACATGAGACAAACAAGTTAACGCCACAAATTTAAAAAAGTTGAATGTTCTGATTGGAGCATATTGTTTTATGCTAAATGCAGTACCTGTGAGGGTTTCTGGATCAATATCTGTCATTGTTTTGTGTTGTTCATTGATTTACAATAATAAATATATACATACATTTACATAAAGCAGCATATTAGTCCACTCCCATGTTGATAAGAGGATTAAATACTGGACTAATCTCCTTTAAGGTTCATTTAGAACAGATCAAACATGTGTGATTAATCAAGATTAACTATTTGAATAGATTGACAGCTGTAATTATTCCATGCAGTACTGCAGTTAAGAGAAGAGACGGTTCCTTTGGTGCGTTCAAGGACGTTACGACATGTGATGCTGCGTTCCCACTACGAGTGACAGGAGATCCTCAGCTGGGCCGTGCTGTACCAGACCAGACCGGGCCGAGCCAGGCTGCTGTCTGCTGTCAGAGCTCAGGTGGTGATTGAAAGCAGGACTCCATCCGTCGACTTTTAGAAACATTCCTTTCACCGAACGCAGCCGTTAGAGTTAGATCAGCTCTTTAAACAGACTCCTGCACTTAGAGGACCCGTCCAAACAAACGGCTTCACCCTGAGAGGCTCCCAATACCACAACAACACACTCAGTACTCACTCAGAGTACCCACACTGAGTACTCACATAGAGTACTCACACAGAGTACTCACATAGAGTACCCACACAGAGTACTCACACTGAGTACTCACACAGAGTACTCACACAGAGTACTCACACAGAGTACTCACACTGAGTACTCACACAGAGTACTCACACAGAGTACTCACACAGAGTACTCACACAGAGTACTCACACAGAGTACTCACACAGAGTACTCACATAGAGTACCCACACAGAGTACTCACACTGAGTACTCACACAGAGTACTCACACAGAGTACTCACACTGAGTACTCACACAGAGTACCCACACTGAGTACTCACACTGAGTACTCACACAGAGTACTCACACAGAGTACTCACACAGAGTACTCACACTGAGTACTCACACAGAGTACTCACACAGAGTACTCACACAGAGTACTCACACAGAGTACTCACACAGAGTACTCACACTGAGTACTCACACAGAGTACCCACACAGAGTACCCACACAGTGTACCCACACAGAGTACTCACACTGAGTACTCACACAGAGTACCCACACAGAGTACTCACACAGAGTACCCACACAGAGTACTCACACAGAGTACTCACACAGTAATACTAATATACTCATGTACTGAGCTACAGGGAGCGTTTAGAGGAGAAGGCTGGAGATGTATTTTTTAAATACATCGTCCATATTGTGACATTCAGGTTCCAGGGGTCCTTGAGGAGGTTCCAGGGGTCCTTGAGGAGGTTCCAGGGGTCCTTGAGGAGGTTCCAGGTGTCCTTGAGGAGGTTCCAGGTGTCCTTGAGGAGGTCAAAGAGCTCCTTGAAGGATGGAAACACTTTGGGTTTCACACATTGACAGGAAAAGCAGAGCTAGACATCACGGCTGAAGCTACATGCTACCTTCTAAAAAAATGGCCAAAATGTGTCTGAAAATAAGGCTGAAAAATGTCTGAAATATGGCCCAAAAAATTTCCAAAAAAAGGCCGTAATATGTCAGAAAAAAGGCCTAAAAAAGCAGAAATATGTTCAAACAAAACTCTAAAATAAGTCCAAAAAAAGGCTGATATATGTCTCAATCAAAGTCTAAAAAAACGTCTGAAATATATCTGAAAAAATGGCAAAGTATGTCCGAAATATGGCCCAAAGAAATGTCCAGAAAACCCCTAAAAAAGTCTGAAATATGTTCAAACAATAGGCCGATATATGTCTGAATAAAAGTAGGAATAATATCTGAAATATATCCGAAAAAAGGCTGAAAAAGGCCAAAAATAGGCGGAAAAAAAGTGCGAAAAAGTTAGCAGGAAACGTTATCATATGGCGGTAACGTTATGGTATGGCGGTAACGTTATGGTATGGAGGTAACGTTATGGTATGGTGGTAACGTTATGGTATGGTGGTAACGTTATCATATGGCGGTAACGTTATGGTATGGCGGTAACGTTATGGTATGGTGGTAACGTTATGGTATGGAGGTAACGTTATGGTATGGAGGTAACGTTATGGTATGGTGGTAACGTTATGGTATGGAGGTAACGTTATGGTATGGTGGTAACGTTATGGTATGGAGGTAACGTTATGGTATGGTGGTAACGTTATCATATGGCGGTAACGTTATGGTATGGCGGTAACGTTATGGTATGGAGGTAACGTTATGGTATGGTGGTAACGTTATGGTATGGTGGTAACGTTATCATATGGCGGTAACGTTATGGTATGGCGGTAACGTTATGGTATGGCGGTAACGTTATGGTATGGTGGTAACGTTATGGTATGGTGGTAACGTTATCATATGGCGGTAACGTTATGGTATGGCGGTAACGTTATGGTATGGTGGTAACGTTATGGTATGGAGGTAACGTTATGGTATGGAGGTAACGTTATGGTATGGTGGTAACGTTATGGTATGGAAGTAACGTTATGGTATGGAGGTAACGTTATGGTATGGTGGTAACGTTATGGTATGGAGGTAACGTTATGGTATGGTGGTAACGTTATGGTATGGAGGTAACGTTATGGTATGGTGGTAACGTTATCATATGGCGGTAACGTTATGGTATGGTGGTAACGTTATGGTATGGTGGTAACATTATCATATGGCGGTAACGTTATGGTATGGTGGTAACGTTATGGTATGGTGGTAACGTTATCATATGGCGGTAACGTTATGGTATGGCGGTAACGTTATGGTATGGTGGTAACGTTATGGTATGGAGGTAACGTTATGGTATGGAGGTAACGTTATGGTATGGTGGTAACGTTATGGTATGGAGGTAACGTTATGGTATGGTGGTAACGTTATGGTATGGAGGTAACGTTGCGGTGGAGCCAGCCGTCGCTCTCGTCTCCGTGGTCAAATGGGCCGACGCTACGACTGTAGAGCACCCAGATACTGACATGTCTGTTCTCTGCATTGAAACGGCCCCGATGGAGCTGACCATGGATGGATAAAGAGAACGGAGCTGACGGGAGAGCTAGAGACCACCTTGGAGAAGTTACAGGAAGTAGACACGTGGGACTACGTCCGCTTTTCAAAATAAGGTGTTAACAAAGGGAACTGTAGATACTAAATACATCTATGGAAATAAGACTGATGGATTATATTCACCAGAAGTATTTTCTAAAGTAAACAGCAGAACAGACGGATAGCAGATCAATAGCAGACTGATAGCAGATCAATAGCAGACTGATAGCAGATCAATAGCAGACTGATAGCAGATCAATAGCAGACTGATAGCAGATCAATAGCAGACTGATAGGAGATCAATAGCAGCTGATGAGCCTGAAGAAACACATCAGACTGAAGCAGTGAATCTTCCTCTCTCCTCTAAATATCACAGGACACCTGCAAATACCACACGGGGTTCTCAGGCTTCACAGCTGGGAGCTGAACAGAAGCTCTGTTCGACGCAGAATATTACCCAGCATGCAGCGGGTTACAGCGAGCTGCTTAGCGCTGCGTCGTGTCTGAGGTCAGCTGATCAGCAGCTGGCGTTCAGGTGGAATCAATCAGTGATGAGTTGAAGCAGCAGGTGGAAACGGTTACACAGGTATGAGGCTTTTACTTTGTAGGAATGCAGCAGCTGTCCAGATGTTCAGAGAGAGAGAGAACACTGAAGCTGATCGGGAGGCTCAAAGAAGTACTCTGTTCACTACCTGCTCAGGTACTCTGATCACTACCTGCTCAGGTACTCTGATCACTACCCGCTCAGGTACTCTGTTCACTACCTGCTCAGGTACTCTGATCACTACCTGCTCAGGTACTCTGTTCACTACCCGCTCAGGTACTCTGTTCACTACCTGCTCAGGTACTCTGATCACTACCCGCTCAGGTACTCTGTTCACTACCCGCTCAGGTACTCTGTTCACTACCTGCTCAGGTACTCTGATCACTACCTGCTCAGGTACTCTGTTCACTACCCGCTCAGGTACTCTGTTCACTACCTGCTCAGGTACTCTGATCACTACCTGCTCAGGTACTCTGATCACTACCTGCTCAGGTACTCTGATCACTACCCGCTCAGGTACTCTGTTCACTACCTGCTCAGGTACTCTGATCACTACCCGCTCAGGTACTCTGTTCACTACCTGCTCAGGTACTCTGATCACTACCTGCTCAGGTACTCTGTTCACTACCTGCTCAGGTACTCTGATCACTACCCGCTCAGGTACTCTGATCACTACCCGCTCAGGTACTCTGTTCACTACCCGCTCAGGTACTCTGATCACTACCCGCTCAGGTACTCTGTTCACTACCCGCTCAGGTACTCTGTTCACTACCCGCTCAGGTACTCTGTTCACTACCCGCTCAGGTACTCTGTTCACTACCCGCTCAAGTACTCTGATCACTACCCGCTCAGGTACTCTGTTCACTACCCGCTCAGGTACTCTGTTCACTACCCGCTCAGGTACTCTGTTCACTACCCGCTCAGGTACTCTGTTCACTACCCGCTCAGGTAATCTGTTCACTACCCGCTCAGGTACTCTGTTCACTACCCGCTCACGTACTCTGTTCACTACCCGCTCAGGTACTCTGTTCACTACCCGCTCAGGTAATCTGTTCACTACCCGCTCAGGTACTCTGATCACTACCCGCTCAGGTACTCTGTTCACTACCCGCTCAGGTACTCTGTTCACTACCCGCTCAGGTAATCTGTTCACTACCCGCTCAGGTAATCTGTTCACTACCCGCTCAGGTACTCTGTTCACTACCCGCTCAGGTAATCTGTTCACTACCCGCTCAGGTACTCTGTTCACTACCCGCTCAGGTACTCTGTTCACTACCCGCTCAGGTACTCTGTTCACTACCCGCTCAGGTAATCTGTTCACTACCCGCTCAGGTAATCTGTTCACTACCCGCTCAGGTACTCTGTTCACTACCCGCTCAGGTACTCTGTTCACTACCCGCTCAGGTAATCTGTTCACTACCCGCTCAGGTACTCTGTTCACTACCCGCTCAGGTACTCTGATCACTACCCGCTCAGGTACTCTGATCACTACCCGCTCAGGTACTCTGATCACTACCCGCTCAGGTACTCTGATCACTACCTGCTCAGGTACTCTGATCACTACTCAGGTTCATGTATAGATACATGCATGGTCATAACACAGTGTTGGCAGTGTTGCATTGTGGGTATCGTAGTACCCGCTGGCTAACGTTTCTGTTAGCAGGAACATGCTTCATGTGTTTGCTTTCTGTTTCTATAAATAAAGAGAGTATTCGGGAGCGTCTCCGGTCCTCAGTGATGATGTGAAAGTTTCCCTCCAGCAAACACTGAGAACACAGGATGAGTCCAATAACAAGTCAGCAGGGGAGAAGTCAGACTGAGGAAAAGAGAGGGAGGAGAGAGGGAGGAGTGGACCAGAGGTGAAGTAAGGAGAGGAGGAATGAGTCAGGACCAACCGCCAGAGGAGGAGGAGGAGGAGGAGGAGGAGGAAGGCAAACACTCACTTTTTCCAACCAACAACTCTGAGAAAATGAAGCTGTAAATGTTGGAAGCAGTTTAACTCTTCACAGTTTAAACACGGGGCCTGCTGGGAGGGGAAACCAGCCAACGTCTTTACTGGAGGGAAAATATAAACTCTCCCAAAATGGAAACACTGGAGTAAAGAGGAGGAGGAGGAGGAGGAGGAGAGAAGAAGCACTCTCTGTTCATTTTCACACAGTAACTCAGAGAGAAACTCACGTAACACAAACACACTGATCTGTTTCCACTCTGGATGTGTTCAGATAATCTGGATTATTAAACCGTCCTGTTCAGTCTCTCTGTAGTAACGTATCGATCAGAGTCGATCTGAGTCGATCTGAGCTGATCTGAGCTGATCTGAGTGAGCTGGGTGTTTGTCGGCGGACAGATGGAAGCTGTTAGTGTTTGGGTGAGGAGGGTGGAGGGTGGGGCCGCGCCGGTTGCTCTGCTTTCAGTTTTGTCAGTTGGACTAGAGAAAGAGTCTATTTTCAGTATCAGTTTGGGGCTGAGTTGCTGAGTTGCTGAGTTTCTGATGACTGGCAGCAGTTCATTGTAAAAACAAGTCATCTAGTCTCACACAACATCTGCTCACAGCTGTCTCTCTACAACAACATGAAGAGATGAGTCACCAGGATCAACCAGCTCTCAGAACATTGTCTGTTCTTTTGGTGTAAATTTAATAAAGTCCAGTTTACATTCAGCTTCAGCAGCAACATTCACTCAGACGTCTGAACACTCAGATTGCAAATAGATCAAATCAAAGTGTAGTTGTGGGATCTGGAAGGGGATCGGTTTGAGTTAAGTTCATGTGACTGAGACACAGAACAGCTTTAGAACAAAGAAGGCTTTCTGCAGATCTTCAACCCAGAAACAGTTAATCGCCTCCGTTAACGAGAATCTATGAAAATACCAAACATTATGTGGTGTTTAACATTTAACAGCTGAGCTTCACTATCCAGAATTAACATCAGAGATGCAGTACAGCGCCATCATATGTTTGAATAGCTTCACCCCCCCCTTCTGACATCATTACACATATCTGCAACGTCATTTCACCTCGTCACAACTCTAATTCTAGACATCTGTAACTACATTTAGACGATACCTAACTCCAGTTAGAGATATCAAAAACCTCATTCTGACTAGTCAACATTTTAGATATCTAAAAAGGACAATGTAGATATCTACAATACAATACAAGATATCTGCAACTGAATTGTAGATATCCGTAATGACAAACCCCCCCCATACACATGAATGGCCAAAGTAGTTTGAATTGTACTGATCAAGCTCACTGCTTGACCCCACTAGAGGAGGGCCAACGGTTTTGCCCTTTAGGAACTAACGGATCTAGTTCTACTACGGAAACAAAGTTGAAGTTGAAAAAAAAATCACTGTATTTTTTGGTGAAAATGTAAAATATGTTGGACACCCTGACTTCTAACCCCCAAAAGACACAACTAGACCAAAAGACACAACTAGACCTCACCGTCAACCATCACACCAAACACAACTAGACCTCACCGTCGACCATCACACCAAACACAACTAGACCTCACCGTCGACCATCACACCAAACACAACTAGACCTCACCGTCGACCATCACACCAAACACAACTAGACCTCACCGTCGACCATCACACCAAACACAACTAGACCTCACCGTCGACCATCACACCAAACACAACTAGACCTCACCGTCGACCATCACACCAAACACAACTAGACCTCACCGTCGACCATCACACCAA
Source organism: Sebastes schlegelii (assembly GCA_014673565.1). Lineage (NCBI taxonomy): Eukaryota > Metazoa > Chordata > Actinopteri > Perciformes > Sebastidae > Sebastes > Sebastes schlegelii. The sequence goes on along the minus strand of CM025828.1, from coordinate 38,380,364 downwards.
ACACAACTAGACCTCACCGTCGACCATCACACCAAATCTGAAGTTCCTACGTTAAATGGTTTCAGAGTTCTGCTCCGGACACGAAAGTGTGACACGCGAACGAACGGAAGAACGGACGGCAGGACGAACGGAAGGACGGACGGACAGACGGACGGAAGAACGGACGGAATACGACGCAGAAAGTTTAGATGTTTTTTTAAATGTGACTATGAGATTTGACATCCCAGCATGCACTGGGTGACAGTCAGCTGACCTCAGTGGGATTGTGTGGTGATGATCTGTGTTGTCAACATTAATGATTACAAGCTGTAATTAAAACTAACAGTGTTTCTAAAAGTGGAACATCTGGAACATCTTCTAATGTTCACAACATCAAGTCATCAGATAGATCTTCTCCTTCATGTCTGAACCTCAGCTGAGTTTATCCTCTCAGAGGAAACACGAAGGAAACCCAAACAGGAAGGAATGCAAACATCACTCATCTTTAACCTTCAGATTTCACCTCGGAGACGCGTCCACTGAGGACATAAAGACGATAGTGTGTCCTTCAGAGTTATATTTAGTCTCCTGACGGGTTCTAAGGAACCAGCTGGACGAGTCTCCAGAAGAATGTGAAACATGTTGAACTCACATTTTCCAGCCGGCACTCCTCCAGAGTGGCGTTGGTGGCGTTGAGGCGTCCCAGCAGCAGCAGGATCTCAGCCCTCTGGCGGGCCGTCTCCTCCCTCGCCGCCTCCACCATCTCCTCCAACGCCACCTTGTTCTTGTTGTGCACCACCTTGGCGCCCTCCAGCTTCTCCGTGATGTCCTGCAGCTCGGAGCGGCACTGAGCCGAGCTCTTCAGGTCCGGAGACGTCGCCCACACCACGATGACGATCAGCGAGATGACGGACCACAGCGCCAGCAGGGCCAGCACCACGTTCTTCGCCGTCTGGGAGGACTTGGAGGAGGCCGCCATGGAGGGACAGGAGGATGGAGATGGAGGTGATGGAGGTGATGGATGATGAAGACGAGCTGTGGAGCTGTTCTCACTGAGTCTCTCTCAGGTCCAAGTGAGCTGGACTTTCCCTTCAGGCTGAGCAGGAACACAGGGAGGGGCTCCTCTCTCCTCCCAGGGTGACGCCTAACCAAGGCCACGCCTCCTGCCTCACCCACACCCCCACATCCACCCCCACCTCCCGCTGCTGCCTCCCCACCCTGAACCTCACCCTCCTCTTCCTCCTCCTCCCCTCCATGTCGCTGTTATCGAGCCCACAGAGGACGCCGTGATCAACAGGAACACACACTTCACACATACACCACACTTTCCATGTTACCGTGTGTGTGTGTGTGTGTGTGTGTGTGTGTGTGTGTGTGTGTGTGTGTGTGCGTGCGTGCGTGCGTGCGTGCGTGCGTGTGTGTGTGAACACTGAGGCTTTCTGTTTCTGTTTCCCGCTTGGCGTCGGTGAACCTGGATGAACTGTCTGAACTATGTGGATCTATTGCAGCAGAACTTCAGAGAAATGAAACTTAGAGAAACAGAAACAGAAGTAGAGAGAGACAGAGAGCCTTCATCACCCTCCTTCTCCTCCTCTTCTTCAGCAGCAGCTCTCACTGTTTCCTGACCTCCTGCCAGCTGCTGGCACACAGCTGGCACAGGCCCCGCCCCCTGCCAGTCTGTCTGCGCTGTGATTGGCTCGGAGCATGTTCAGTCTTTGGACTCCTGGAAACAGATAAACAACACGTCTATAAACATCTGGAAGTCCTGCCAGCAGCCAGCAGCCAGGAGCCCCGATCCAGGTCCAAGGTCCAAGGTCCAGACCCCTGACTCATTCTGGGCCACACCCCCCCGTCCCCCCAACAGGCTGCAGCTTCACAGTTAACTGTTATTATAATAGTAGAAAACAAAAAGCTTCACATGGTTCAACCAGGAAACTACATTAAAATATTTAATCATGATTAATCACAATTTAATCACACATGTTTTATCTGTTCTAAATGAACCTTAAAGGGAAGTTTTTATGACTCTTATCAACACGGGAGTGGACAAATATGCTGTTAGCATTCAGCATAACAGATAAAACAATATGCTCCCATCATAACATGTCAAACTGCAGCCCAGCAGGCAACAACAGCTGTCAGTGTGTCAGTGTGCTGACTTGACTATGACTTGCCCCAAACTGCATGTGATGATCATAAAGTGGGCATGTCTGTAAAGGGGAGACTCGTGGGTACCCATAGAACCCATTTACATTCACTGATCTGGAGGTCAGAGGTCAAGGGACCCCTTTGAACATGGACATGACAGTTTGGAGCGTTATTTAACCTCTTCATGACCAGCTAGTCTGACCTGGTTGGTACCGATGGATTCATCAGGTTCTCGAGTTTACTATGATACCAGGATCTTCACTCTGGCTTTAAAACTGCGTTATTATGGCGTTAACTTTGACAGCCCTAATAACAACGTCACGTCGCAACGTAGCGTTGTCGCAACATAGCGCAGCAACGTAGTGTCGCAACGTATCGTTGTCACAACGTATCGTTGTCGCAACATAGCGTTGTCGCAACGTATCGTTGTCGCAACGTAGCGTTGTCGCAACACAGCGCAGCAACGTAGTGTCGCAATGTATCGTTGCCACAACATAGCACAGCAACGTAGTGTCGCAACGTAGCACAGCAATGTAGCGCAGCAATGTAGCGCAGCAACGTAGTGTCACAACATAGGGCAGCAACGTAGTGTCGCAGCGTAGCGCAGCAACGTTGTGTCACAACATAGCGCAGCAATGTAGCGCAGCAACGTAGTGTCACAACATAGGGCAGCAACGTAGTGTCGCAACGTAGCGCAGCAACGTAGTGTCGCAACATAGGGTCACAACGTAGCGCAGCAACGTAGCGCAGCAACGTAGTGTCGCAACATAGGGTAGCAACGTAGTGTCACAACGTAGGGTCACAACGTAGCGCAGCAACGTAGCGCAGCAATGTAGTGTCACAACATAGGGCAGCAACGTAGTGTCACAACGTAGGGTCACAACGTAGGGTCACAACGTAGCGCAGCAACGTAGCGCAGCAATGTAGTGTCACAACATAGGGCAGCAACGTAGTGTCACAACGTAGGGTCACAACGTAGCGCAGCAACGTAGCGCAGCAATGTAGTGTCACAACATAGGGCAGCAATGTAGTGTCACAACATAGGGCAGCAACGTAGTGTCACAACGTAGCGCAGCAATGTAGCGCAGCAACGTAGTGTCACAACATAGGGCAGCAACGTAGTGTCGCAACGTAGCACAGCAACGTAGTGTCGCAACGTAGCACAGCAATGTAGCGCAGCAATGTAGCGCAGCAACGTAGTGTCACAACATAGGGCAGCAACGTAGTGTCGCAACGTAGCGCAGCAACGTTGTGTCACAACGTAGCGCAGCAATGTAGCGCAGCAACGTAGTGTCACAACATAGGGCAGCAACGTAGTGTCGCAACGTAGTGTCGCAACATAGGGTAGCAACGTAGTGTCACAACGTAGTGTCACAACGTAGTGTCACAACGTAGCGCAGCAACGTAGCGCAGCAATGTAGTGTCACAACATAGGGCAGCAACCTAGTGTCACAACGTAGCGCAGCAACGTAGTGTCACAACGTAGCGCAGCAATGTAGCGCAGCAACGTAGTGTCACAACATAGGGCAGCAACGTAGTGTCGCAACGTAGCACAGCAACGTAATGTCGCAACGTAGCACAGCAATGTAGCGCAGCAATGTAGCGCAGCAACGTAGTGTCACAACGTAGCGCAGCAATGTAGCGCAGCAACGTAGTGTCACAACATAGGGCAGCAACGTAGTGTCGCAACGTAGCACAGCAATGTAATGTCGCAACGTAGCACAGCAATGTAGCGCAGCAATGTAGCGCAGCAACGTAGTGTCACAACATAGGGCAGCAACGTAGTGTCGCAACGTAGCGCAGCAACGTAGTGTCACAACATAGGGCAGCAACTTAGTGTCGCAACGTAGCGCAGCAACGTAGTGTCGCAACATAGGGTAGCAACGTAGTGTCACAACGTAGTGTCACAACGTAGCGCAGCAACGTAGCGCAGCAATGTAGTGTCACAACATAGGGCAGCAACGTAGTGTCACAACAGTAGCGCAGCAACGTAGTGTCACAACGTAGCGCAGCAATGTAGCGCAGCAACGTAGTGTCACAACATAGGGCAGCAACGTAGTGTCGCAACGTAGCGCAGCAACGTAGTGTCGCAACGTATCGTTGTCGCAACGTAGCGTTGTCGCAACACAGCGCAGCAACGTAGTGTTGCAATGTATCGTTGTCACAACGTATCGTTGTCACAACGTAGCACAGCAACGTAGTGTCGCAACGTAGCACAGCAATGTAGCGCAGCAATGTAGCGCAGCAATGTAGTGTCACAACATAGGGCAGCAACGTAGTGTCACAACGTAGTGTCACAACGTAGCGCAGCA
>CM025828.1:38311066-38370825 GCA_014673565.1 Sebastes schlegelii | reverse complement strand
TAGATGAATATATTAATAATATAAAGTATTATGGTGTAGATGAATATATTAATAATATAAAGTATTATGGTGTAGATGAATATATTAAATAATATAAAGTATTATGTTGTAGATGAATTAATAATAATATAAAGTATTATGGTGTTGTAGATGAATATTAATCATAATATAAAGTATTATGGTTTGTAGATGAATAATTAATAATATAAAGTTATTATGGTGTAGATGAATTATATTAATAATATAAAGTATTATGGTGTAGATGAATATATTAATAATATAAAGTATTATGGTGTAGTGAATATATAATAATATAAAGTATTATGGTGTAGATGAATATATTAATAATATAACGTATTATGGTGTAGATGAATATATTAATAATATAAGTATTATGGTTGTAGATGAATATATTAATAATATAAAGTATTATGGTGTCGTAGAGATAATAAGTATTTGTGTAGATGATATATAATATAACGTATTATGGTGTTGTAGATGAATATATTAATAATATAAGTATTATGGTGTAGATGAATATATAAAATATAAAGTATTATTGTGTAGATGAATATATTAATAATATAACGTATTATGGTTGTAGATGAATATTATTAATAATATAAAGTATTATGGTGTAGATGAATATATTAATAATATAAAGTATTATGGTGTAGATGAATATATTAATAATATAAAGTATTATGGTGTAGATGAATATATTAATAATATAAAGTATTATGGTGTAGATGAATATTATTAATAATATAAAGTATTATGGTGTAGATGAATATATTAATAATATAAAGTATTATGGTGTAGAATATATATAATAAACGTATTATGGGTTAGATGAATATAATAATATAACGTATTATGGTGTAGATGAATATATTAATAATATAACGTATTATGGTGTAGATGAATATATTAATAATAAAGTATTATGGTTGTAGATGAATATATTAATAATATAAAGTATTATGGTGTAGATGAATATATTAATAATATAACGTATTATGGTGTAGATGAATATATTAATAATATATACGTATTATGGTGTGTAGATGAATATATTAATAATATAACGTATTATGGTTGTAGATGAATATATTAATAATATAACGTATTATGGTGTAGATGAATATATTAATAATATAAAGTATTATGGTGTAGATGAATATATTAATAATTATAAAGTATTATGGTGTAGATGAATATATTAATAATATAAAGTATTATGGTGTAGATGAATATATTAATAATATAACGTATTATGGTGTAGATGAATATATTAATAATATAAAGTATTATGGTGTAGATGAATATATTAATAATATAACGTATTATGGTGTAGATGAATATATTAATAATATAAAGTATTATGGTGTAGATGAATATATTAATAATATAAAGTATTATGGTGTAGATGAATATATTAATAATATAACGTATTATGGTGTAGATGAATATATTAATAATATAACGTATTATGGTGTAGATGAATATATTAATAATATAAAGTATTATGGTGTAGATGAATATATTAATAATATAACGTATTATGGTGTAGATGAATATATTAATAATATATGGTGTACCTGTCGAACAGCTCTCCTCCTGTCACCAGCTCCAGAACCAGAGCGATGTCAGTGTCCGTCTCAAAGATCTCCTTCAGCTGAATCTGACAGAACACAACACAACCAAGATATAAACTCTGGATAGATCAGGAACCAGGTCTGAGGGAGAACCAGGTCTGATGGAGAACCAGGTCTGAGGGGGAACCAGGTCTGAGGGGGAACCAGGTCTGATGGAGAACCAGGTCTGAGGGAGAACCAAGAGAACCAGGTCTGATGGAGAACCAGGTCTGAGGGAGAACCAGGTCTGATGGAGAACCAGGAGAACCAGGTCTGATGGAGAACCAGGTCTAATGGAGAACCAGGTCTGAGGGGGAACCAGGTCTGAGGGGGAACCAGGTCTTAGGGAGAACCAGGTCTGATGGAGAACCAGGTCTAATGGAGAATCAGGTCTGAGGGAGAACCAGGTCTGAGGGGGAACCAGGTCTTAGGGAGAACCAGGTCTGATGGAGAACCAGGTCTGAGGGAGAACCAGGTCTGAGGGGGAACCAGGTCTGAGGGGGAACCAGGTCTGATGGAGAACCAGGTCTGAGGGAGAACCAAGAGAACCAGGTCTGATGGAGAACCAGGTCTGAGGGAGAACCAGGTCTGATGGAGAACCAGGAGAACCAGGTCTGATGGAGAACCAGGTCTAATGGAGAACCAGGTCTGAGGGGGAACCAGGTCTGAGGGGGAACCAGGTCTGAGGGGGAACCAGGTCTGAGGGGGAACCAGGTCTGATGGAGAACCAGGTCTGAGGGAGAACCAAGAGAACCAGGTCTGATGGAGAACCAGGTCTGAGGGAGAACCAGGTCTGATGGAGAACCAGGAGAACCAGGTCTGATGGAGAACCAGGTCTAATGGAGAACCAGGTCTGAGGGGGAACCAGGTCTGAGGGGGAACCAGGTCTTAGGGAGAACCAGGTCTGATGGAGAACCAGGTCTAATGGAGAATCAGGTCTGAGGGAGAACCAGGTCTGAGGGGGAACCAGGTCTTAGGGAGAACCAGGTCTGATGGAGAACCAGGTCTGAGGGAGAACCAGGTCTGAGGGGGAACCAGGTCTGAGGGGGAACCAGGTCTTAGGGAGAACCAGGTCTGATGGAGAACCAGGTCTAATGGAGAATCAGGTCTGAGGGGGAACCAGGTCTTAGGGAGAACCAGGTCTGATGGAGAACCAGGTCTGAGGGAGAACCAGGTCTGATGGAGAACCAGGTCTGATGGAGAACCAGGATAACCAGGTCTGATGGAGAACCAGGATAACCAGGTCTAATGGAGAACCAGGTCTGATGGAGAACCAGGATAACCAGGTCTGATGGAGAACCAGGATAACCAGGTCTAATGGAGAACCAGGTCTGAGGGAGAACCAGTTCTGAGAGAGAACCAGGTCTGATGGAGTTCCTGATTCCTTAGAACCTCAGGTTCGTTAAGAACATATAGAAGTGGCCGCTCCTTGATTTAGATTTCCAGGTCGTTTTGGAACAGATTCCAGGTTGAGGGTGCAGAACATGCTAAAGCTCTTTCCACAATGTTTGTCCGAGCTTTTGGGACAAAGAGCACGAAGAAGTCCTGTGAACGTAGTGAATACTGTACATACTGTACATACTGTACATACTGTAGATACTATACATACTGTAGATACTATACATACTGTACATACTGTACATACTATACATAATGTACATACTGTACATACTGTAGATACTATACATAATGTACATACTGTAGATACTATACATAATGTACATACTGTACATACTGTAGATACTATACATAATGTACATACTGTACATACTATACATAATGTACATACTGTACATACTGTAGATACTATACATAATGTACATACTGTACATACTGTACATACTATACATAATGTACATACTGTACATACTATACATAATGTACATACTGTACATACTGTACATACTATACATAATGTACATACTGTACATACTATACATAATGTACATACTGTACATACTGTACATAATGTACATACTGTACATACTGTACATACTATACATAATGTACATACTGTACATACTATACATAATGTACATACTGTACATACTGTACATACTATACATAATGTACATACTGTACATACTGTAGATACTGTACATACTGTACATACTGTACATACTATACATAATGTACATACTGTACATACTGTGCATACTGTACATACTATACATAATGTACATACTGTACATACTGTAGATACTATACATAATGTACATACTGTACATACTGTAGATACTATACATAATGTACATACTGTACATACTGTACATACTGTAGATACTATACATAATGTACATACTGTACATACTGTACATACTGTACATACTGTAGATACTATACATAATGTACATACTGTACATACTATACATAATGTACATACTGTACATACTGTAGATACTGTACATAATGTACATACTGTACATACTGTAGATACTGTGGATACTGTACATACTGTACATACTGTAGATACTGTAGATACTGTAGAAGTACCGATGGGAGAGCCTATGGTCAACAGGTCAGGACATCCCACCTGAGAGTCAGAGAGCTTTAATATCTGTAATGAACCTCGAGGAGCTTCATCAACCATATGAAGGCACTGAGCAGAGGCGTGCATGTACATACTGTATATATAACATTTATATATATATATATATATATATAACGTAATCCTAACTTTAGCATTAGCTTAAGTTTTGCAACACTGTTAACTTTTTAAACTTTTCTGGAGTTTCTGTAACATCTCAAGTCCCTGGAATCACTAGTGTGTGTGAGTATGCGTGTGTGCGTGTGTGTGTGTGTCTGTGTGTGTGCGTGCGTGCGTGTGTGTGTCTGTGTGTGTGTGTGTGCGCGCGCGTGCGTGTGTGTGTGAGTGTGTGTGAGTGTGTGCGTGCGTGAGTGTGTGTGTGTGTGTGGTGCGTCTTGACTGAATGGTTAAATCTGTTGTGATATTCATGATCAGTGATGTGATGAGAAACATACTCACAATGTTGGGGTGGGAGAGACGCAGCAGGACGCCGATTTCTGTACGAACTATTTTCTTGTCAATCTGCAACAGAAGAAACGACGTGAGACGTAAACAAACGGTTTAGAACAGGGTTAACCTAGCTTAGCACAAACACTGGAAGTAGGGGGAAACTGCTAGCCTAGCTCCATCAAAAGTGTTTTCTTATTCATGCTCTTTCTGTTTATCTTTTATTAATTAAGACAAATAATATTAAGAACTGAGTAGGACGGGTCATGACTTCACCGTCCTCACAGAAAACATGTTGCTTCATGGAACAAAGTTTCCCTTCAGTCACTTCAGAAAGATTGAAACCAGTCCGAGGATTAGAGTCAAAGACAACATTAACATTCACATCAACATCAACGTGAACGAGAACGTGAACGTCAACATGAACGAGAACGTGAACGTCAACATGAACGAGAACGTGAACGTCAACATGAACGAGAACGTGAACGAGAACGTCAACGTCAACGTCAACGAGAACGTGAACGTCAACATGAACGAGAACGTGAACGAGAACGTCAACGTCAACGAGAACGTCAACGAGAACGTCAACGTGAACGTCCACGTGAACGAGAACGTGAACGAGAACGTGAACGAGAACGTCGACGTGAACGTCGACGTGAACGAGAACGTGAACGTCAACATGAACGAGAACGTGAACGAGAACGTCAACGTGAACGTCAACGTCAACGAGAACGTGAACGTCAACGTCAACGAGAACGTGAACGAGAACGTCAACGTGAACGTCAACGAGAACGTGAACGTCAACATGAACGAGAATGTGAACGAGAACGTCAACGTGAACGTCAACGTCAACGAGAACGTCAACGTCAACGAGAACGTCAACGTGAACGAGAACGTGAACGTCAACGTGAACGAGAACGTCAAAGTGAACGAGAACGTCAACGTGAACGTCAACGTGAACGAAAACGTCGACGTAAACGTCAACGTGAACGAGAACGTCAACGTCTACGAGAACGTCAACGTGAACGAGAACGTGAACGAGAACGTCAACGTGAACAAGAATGTGAACGAGAACGTCAACGTCAACGAGAATGTCGACGTGAACGAGAACGTGAACGAGAACGTGAACGAGAACGTCAACGTGAACGAGAACGTGAACGAGAACGTGAACGAGAACGTCAACGTGAACGAGAACGTGAACGAGAACGTCAACGTCAACGAGAATGTCGACGTGAACGTCAACGTCAACGAGAACGTCAACGTGAACGTCAACGTGAACGAGAACGTGAACGAGAACGTCCACGTCAACGTGAACGAGAACGTCAACGTGAACGTCCACGTGAACGAGAACGTGAACGAGAACGTCAACGAGAACGTCAACGTGAACGTCAACGTGAACGAGAACGTCGACGTAAACGTCAACGTGAACGTCAACGTGAACGAGAACGTGAACGTCAACATGAACGAGAACGTGAACGAGAACGTGAACGAGAACGTCGACGTAAACGTCAACGTGAACGTCAACGTGAACGAGAACGTGAACGTCAACATGAACGAGAACGTGAACGAGAACGTGAACGAGAACGTCGACGTAAACGTCGACGTAAACGTGAACGAGAACGTCAACGAGAACGTCAACGTGAACGTCAACGTCAACGAGAACGTCGACGTGAACGTCAACGTGAACGAGAACGTCGACGTAAACGTCAACGTGAACGTCAACGTGAACGAGAACGTGAACGTCAACATGAACGAGAACGTGAACGAGAACGTGAACGAGAACGTCGACGTAAACGTCAACGTGAACGTCAACGTGAACGAGAACGTGAACGTCAACATGAACGAGAACGTCAACGAGAACGTCAACGAGAACGTCAACGTGAACGAGAACGTGAACGAGAACGTCAACGTGAACGAGAACGTGAACGTCAACATGAACGAGAACGTGAACGAGAACGTCAACGAGAACGTCAACGAGAACGTCAACGTGAACGAGAACGTGAACGAGAACGTGAACGAGAACGTCAACGTGAACGAGAACGTGAACGAGAACGTCAACGTCAACGAGAACGTCCATGTGAACGTCCACGTGAACGAGAACGTGAACGAGGACGTGAACGAGGACGTGAACGAGGATGTGAACGAGAACGTGAACGAGAACGTGAACGAGAACATGAACGAGGACAGGTCCAGCTGATCCCTGAATCTGGTGACAGACTCCATCAGCTTGGACCTCTGATCATGACTTCTGATCGTGACCTCTGACCTCTCATCGTGACCTGACCTCTCATCCTGGTTGAACACTGACCGTTTTCTTGAGGACTTTGAGGGCGTAGGGTTTCTGAGTCTGTTTCTCCTCACAGCGATACACGATGGACGTCGCTCCTCTGGAAGGAAACACAGGACAACCAGCAGTTAGCTTCTAGGTTCTGTTAGCTTCTAGGTTCTGTTAGCTTCTAGGTTCTGTTAGCTTCTAGGTTCTGTTAGCTTCTAGGTTCTGTTAGCTTAGAGTTAGCTTCTAGGTTCTGTTAGCTTCTAGGTTCTGTTAGCTTCTAGGTTCTGTTAGCTTAGAGTTAGCTTCTAGGTCCAGTAACCAACCGACCGCAGAGTTAAACCTAAATAACGCTCCACACTGACACTAAATGTTGGAGAGGACAAACTGTCATGTCCATGTTCAAAGGGGTCCCTTGACCTCTGACCTCCAGATGTGTGAATGTAAATGGGTTCTATGGGTACCCACGAGTCTCCCCTTTACAGACATGCCCACTTTATGATCATCACATGCAGTTTGGGGCAAGTCATAGTCAAGTCAGCACACTGACACACTGACAGCTGTTGTTGCCTGTTGGGCTGCAGTTTGCCATGTTCTGATTGGAGCAGATTGTTTATGCTAAATGCAGTACCTGTGAGGGTTTCTGATCAATATCTGTCATTGATCTGTGTTGTTCATTGATTTACAATAATAAATATATACATACATTTACATAAAGCAGCATATTAGTCCACTCCCATGTTGATAAGAGGATTAAATACTGGACTGATCTCCTTTAAGGTTCATTTAGAACAGATAAAACATGTGAGATTAAATATTTAAGGTAGGCTTGTTAATAAAATATACTTTCAGAACATTTAGCTGATTATACTGACATACTTTCTGAATGAAGGACTTTTACTTGTATTTGCGTATTAGTACTTTTACTGCAGTAAGGATGGTAAATGGAGCTTTTCTAGTCTTCCGACCCTCAAAGGATCTGAGGACTTCTGGTTCAGAGAGACAAACAGCAGAGACTGTGTGTGTGTGTGTGTGTGTGTGCGTGTGTGTGTGTGTGTGTAGGGGGGGATCTGTTATTCTGCTGGGACAGATGGAGGAAACAGATCCACACACACACACACACACACACACACACACACACAGAGTCCTGGCCGGTCTCCATGGCAACAGGACACCTGGTAACGGAGCTGGTGGCAGCTCAAACGTTTATGAATTCACTGCTGACATCATTTCACTGTTTCCACGGCGATGTCAGTGATGTTGTTGTTGTTTACTGAAATAACAACAAACAACGTGACGGGCGTGAACACACACACACACACACACACACACACACACACACACACACAGTAAACAGACAGCCAACAGGTGGGTCACTTTCATACCTGCAGCTCATTAATATTCATGATTGTTGTTGTTTCAGTTCACACCGACGGAGTAAACATGTCAGACCGACACGGAGCTCACTGATTGGACGGTCTCGGTGATCTCACACCAGCCAATTTATTAGGTACACCTGTAAGGACTTAATTCCACATTTATAAAGATAATAAAGTTCAGTTATCGTTGACTGTTAGAGAGAAATTAATTATAGTTTCTGTTCATTATTGAGATCGTAGTTAACCCCTCACTCCCCATCCCGATAACTAATTACGACCTCAATAATAAACATTAAGTTAAATTCCTTATATCATTTTTTTTTTATTTCAAATTTTTACCATTATTTTTGCTTTTTTGCTGAATTAAAACTCTTTACACTTGAATTATAATTCCTGTTAATGTTGAAGATTTCTTTTACCAAGTTGCTGGTGTATGATTTATTATTTTAATAATAAATAAAAATTCAGTTTGTAAAAATAAAATAAAAAAATAGTATTTATTTGTTACATTTTGTTTTATTAAGTTAAGAAAACAATGTTTAAGTCCAGTCTGTGACGGACCCGGTCTCTGAAGGACCCGGTCTGTGATGGACCGGGTCTGTGACGGACCCGGTTTCTGACGGACCCGGTCTCTGATGGACCCGGTCTGTGATGGACTTAGTCTCTGATGGACCCGGTTTCTGACGGACCCGGTCTCTGATGGACCCGGTCTGTGATGGACCGGGTCTCTGACGGACCCGGTTTCTGACGGACCCGGTCTCTGATGGACCCGGTCTGTGATGGACTTAGTCTCTGATGGACCCAGTCTCTGATGGACCCGGTCTGTGATGGACCGGGTCTCTGACGGACCCGGTCTCTGACGGACCCAGTGTGGATAACTTGGCTGGACTTCCTGTTTGTTGTTTACAGTCCGATCAGCGACCTGAGACGTGAGACTGGAGTTGAGAGATGACATGTTCACACAAACACACAGATCAATAGCAGATATTGATCAGAAACCCTCTCAGGTACCGACTTTAACATAAAACACTCTGCTCCAATCAGAACATGTCAAACTGCAGCCCAGCAGGCAACAACAGCTGTCAGTGTGTCAGTGTGCTGACTGGACTATGACTTGCTCCAAACTGCATGTGATGATCATAAAGTGGGCATGTCTGTAAAGGGGAGACTCGTGGGTACCCATAGAACCCATTTACATTCACACATCTGGAGGTCAGAGGTCAAGGGACCCCTTTGAACATGGACATGACAGTTTGTCCTCTCCAACATTTAGTGTCAGTGTGGAGCGTTATTTAACTCCTTCAGGACCAGCTGGTCTGACCTGGTTGGTACCGATGGATCCATCAGGTTCTGTAGTTTACTATGATACCAGGATCTTCACTCTAGCTTTAAAACTGAGCCTCTACGACCTCCAGATGGAGTTATTATGTGGTTAACTCTGACAGCTCTAGCTCTGCATCAGTTTCTAACATTAGAGAGACGTCTGAGAAACCAGAATCATGTTAACGCTCAGACTGAAGGCGCTAACGGGATAGCAACGTTAACGCAGCGTGTGCGATTTCTTGTGACAAATAAAACTATCGACAACGTTCTCTTAGATCATGAAGCCTAGCTTCTTAGCCTAGCTTCTAACCTAGCTTCTTAGCCTAGCTTCTTAGCCTAGCTTCTTAGCCTAGCTTCTTAGCCTAGCTTCTAACCTAGCTTCTTAGCCTAGCTTCTTAGCCTAGCTTCTTAGCCTAGCTTCTAACCTAGCTTCTTAGCCTAGCTTCTTAGCCTAGCTTCTAACCTAGCTTCTAACCTAGCTTCTTAGCCTAGCTTCTAACCTAGCTTCTTAGCCTAGCTTCTAACCTAGCTTCTTAGCCTAGCTTCTAGCCTAGCTTCTTAGCCTAGCTTCTTAGCCTAGCTTCTAGCCTAGCTTCTAACCTAGCTTCTTAGCCTAGCTTCTTAGCCTAGCTTCTTAGCCTAGCTTCTTAGCCTAGCTTCTTAGCCTAGCTTCTTAGCCTAGCTTCTAGCCTAGCTTCTTAGCCTAGCTTCTAGCCTAGCTTCTTAGCCTAGCTTCTTAGCCTAGCTTCTTAGCCTAGCTTCTTAGCCTAGCTTCTTAGCCTAGCTTCTAACCTAGCTTCTTAGCCTAGCTTCTAACCTAGCTTCTTAGCCTAGCTTCTAGCCTAGCTTCTTAGCCTAGCTTCTTAGCCTAGCTTCTAGCCTAGCTTCTAACCTAGCTTCTTAGCCTAGCTTCTTAGCCTAGCTTCTTAGCCTAGCTTCTTAGCCTAGCTTCTAGCCTAGCTTCTTAGCCTAGCTTCTAGCCTAGCTTCTTAGCCTAGCTTCTAACCTAGCTTCTTAGCCTAGCTTCTTAGCCTAGCTTCTTAGCCTAGCTTCTAACCTAGCTTCTTAGCCTAGCTTCTAGCCTAGCTTCTTAGCCTAGCTTCTTAGCCTAGCTTCTTAGCCTAGCTTCTTAGCCTAGCTTCTTAGCCTAGCTTCTTAGCCTAGCTTCTAACCTAGCTTCTTAGCCTAGCTTCTTAGCCTAGCTTCTAACCTAGCTTCTTAGCCTAGCTTCTTAGCCTAGCTTCTTAGCCTAGCTTCTAGCCTAGCTTCTTAGCCTAGCTTCTAACCTAGCTTCTTAGCCTAGCTTCTTAGCCTAGCTTCTTAGCCTAGCTTCTAACCTAGCTTCTTAGCCTAGCTTCTTAGCCTAGCTTCTTAGCCTAGCTTCTAACCTAGCTTCTTAGCCTAGCTTCTTAGCCTAGCTTCTTAGCCTAGCTTCTAACCTAGCTTCTTAGCCTAGCTTCTTAGCCTAGCTTCTAACCTAGCTTCTTAGCCTAGCTTCTTAGCCTAGCTTCTAACCTAGCTTCTAACCTAGCTTCTTAGCCTAGCTTCTAACCTAGCTTCTTAGCCTAGCTTCTAGCCTAGCTTCTTAGCCTAGCTTCTTAGCCTAGCTTCTAACCTAGCTTCTTAGCCTAGCTTCTTAGCCTAGCTTCTAACCTAGCTTCTTAGCCTAGCTTCTTAGCCTAGCTTCTTAGCCTAGCTTCTAGCCTAGCTTCTTAGCCTAGCTTCTTAGCCTAGCTTCTTAGCCTAGCTTCTAGCCTAGCTTCTTAGCCTAGCTTCTAACCTAGCTTCTTAGCCTAGCTTCTTAGCCTAGCTTCTAGCCTAGCTTCTTAGCCTAGCTTCTAGCCTAGCTTCTTAGCCTAGCTTCTAACCTAGCTTCTTAGCCTAGCTTCTTAGCCTAGCTTCTTAGCCTAGCTTCTTAGCCTAGCTTCTAGCCTAGCTTCTTAGCCTAGCTTCTTAGCCTAGCTTCTTAGCCTAGCTTCTAACCTAGCTTCTTAGCCTAGCTTCTTAGCCTAGCTTCTTAGCCTAGCTTCTTAGCCTAGCTTCTTAGCCTAGCTTCTAGCCTAGCTTCTTAGCCTAGCTTCTAACCTAGCTTCTTAGCCTAGCTTCTTAGCCTAGCTTCTTAGCCTAGCTTCTTAGCCTAGCTTCTAACCTAGCTTCTAACCTAGCTTCTTAGCCTAGCTTCTAACCTAGCTTCTTAGCCTAGCTTCTTAGCCTAGCTTCTAACCTAGCTTCTTAGCCTAGCTTCTTAGCCTAGCTTCTTAGCCTAGCTTCTAGCCTAGCTTCTTAGCCTAGCTTCTTAGCCTAGCTTCTTAGCCTAGCTTCTAGCCTAGCTTCTTAGCCTAGCTTCTAACCTAGCTTCTTAGCCTAGCTTCTTAGCCTAGCTTCTAGCCTAGCTTCTTAGCCTAGCTTCTAGCCTAGCTTCTTAGCCTAGCTTCTAACTAGCTCTTAGCTCTTCTTAGCCTAGCTTCTAGCCTAGCTTCTAGCCTAGCTTCTTAGCCTAGCTTCTTAGCCTAGCTTCTTAGCCTAGCTTCTTAGCCTAGCTTCTAACCTAGCTTCTTAGCCTAGCTTCTTAGCCTAGCTTCTTAGCCTAGCTTCTTAGCCTAGCTTCTTAGCCTAGCTTCTAGCCTAGCTTCTTAGCCTAGCTTCTAACCTAGCTTCTTAGCCTAGCTTCTTAGCCTAGCTTCTTAGCCTAGCTTCTAACCTAGCTTCTTAGCCTAGCTTCTTAGCCTAGCTTCTTAGCCTAGCTTCTAACCTAGCTTCTTAGCCTAGCTTCTTAGCCTAGCTTCTTAGCCTAGCTTCTAGCCTAGCTTCTTAGCCTAGCTTCTAACCTAGCTTCTTAGCCTAGCTTCTAGCCTAGCTTCTTAGCCTAGCTTCTAACCTAGCTTCTTAGCCTAGCTTCTAGCCTAGCTTCTTAGCCTAGCTTCTAACCTAGCTTCTTAGCCTAGCTTCTTAGCCTAGCTTCTTAGCCTAGCTTCTAGCCTAGCTTCTTAGCCTAGCTTCTAGCCTAGCTTCTTAGCCTAGCTTCTAACCTAGCTTCTTAGCCTAGCTTCTTAGCCTAGCTTCTTAGCCTAGCTTCTAACCTAGCTTCTTAGCCTAGCTTCTAGCCTAGCTTCTTAGCCTAGCTTCTTAGCCTAGCTTCTAGCCTAGCTTCTTAGCCTAGCTTCTTAGCCTAGCTTCTAACCTAGCTTCTTAGCCTAGCTTCTTAGCCTAGCTTCTTAGCCTAGCTTCTAACCTAGCTTCTTAGCCTAGCTTCTTAGCCTAGCTTCTTAGCCTAGCTTCTAGCCTAGCTTCTTAGTCTAGCTTCTAACCTAGCTTCTTAGCCTAGCTTCTAGCCTAGCTTCTTAGCCTAGCTTCTAGCCTAGCTTCTTAGCCTAGCTTCTAACCTAGCTTCTTAGCCTAGCTTCTTAGCCTAGCTTCTTAGCTCAGCTAGCTAGCTTGGTAGCTTCCAGCTAGCTGGGTGTGTTTCAGCCACTTTGAGCTTCATCTCTTCTCTTCACAAACCTCTGAGTGACGCCACAGACTAGATCTATATATCTAGATCTAGATCTATATGTTATAGTCTCTAGAGAGAGGAGATGTTTCTGTTTATGAAGCACTTTGTTTAAAGAGGACCTCTCAGTCTCGTCTCCAGCTTCATATTTATGATAAATACATATTTCAGGTTTCTATTAGAACATGTTGACGTGTTTTAAACTTCATAAAACTCTTTATTTCCTCACATCTCTCCGTCTGAAACCTGTTTCAGGGCGCGTTGCCAAACTAGCCGTTATGCAAATGTTTACTTGGTGACATCACCACGTTACGGAAGAAAAGGCGGTACTTCAGGAGCAGTGACTCTAACTGAAAACTATACAAACACTAAAGGACCCTTTAATACTCCACTTATCTGATGTACTATTAATCAGGTGTAGTAGTAGTGGTAGTAGTACTAGTACTAGAAGTATAGTAGTAGTATTAGTACTAGTACTAGAAGTATAGTAGTAGTACTAGAAGTATAGTAGTAGTAGTAGTAGTAGTAGTACCTGTAGTGAGGTATAATTTGTGTATAAAGTGTATCTCTGGTTTATCGGGTCAGAACTGAGTCCCCCCCAGAGATCCACCCCTCCCTGCTGGTCTTCTGGTCTAACTGGACCTTTCCTGTAGGGGGTCCACTACAGACCCCCTACAGGACTACCGTTGTCCCCCATTAGAGATAATCCCGGACCAGAGGAGGATCACATGGACCCCTCAGGTCCGGTCCAGTGGGGGGTCCATGTGATCTCCCAGTGCCCCCCCCCCCTAATAAAGAGGTCCAGACCTGCCCAGCTCCGAGCTCAGGGTGTAGACCTCCTCCACGGACCCGTCCCTCCTGGACCCGTCCACCCAGAACTCCACCGGAGCAGAACCGGGCCGGGACGTCGGCATGGCGACAGCAGAGACCAGGACCAGGACCAGGACCAGGACCAGGACAAGGACCAGGACCAGGACAAGAACCACGATCAGGACCAGGACCAGGATCACACCAGGACCGGGACCGGTTCAGACCGGGTCAGATGTGACCCGATCAGGTCCAGGAGCAGAGTAATCCAGATCAGATCTCAGAGTTAAATCCAGCTCAGTAGAACCCGGATTATGATGATCCTGATGGGCTCTAATCCAGACCAGGACTAGTACCAGAGACTGGACCAGAACCAGAACTAAAACACTGATCAATGTGTGAAATCCTCTTCAGTCCAGACTGGACCAGAACCGGAATTATTAATGTGTTAAATCCTCTTCAGTCTCTGGACCAGAACCAGAACCAGAACCGGGACCAGACGCAGCCGGTCCGGATGTGTCGCAGCTCATCCGGGCCTCAACCCTCAGCTGTGGATCCGTTCAGTCCATCACCCCCCCTCCCGGGTCGCTCCGTGTTTCCGTGTTTCTACCGGCAGCAGGTCCGTTAGTCCCGGTACCGGAGAACAGGACCGGATCAGACCGGAGGAGCGGCACCGGGGATAGGCAGCGGAACCCGGACCGTCGCTGCTCGGAGAGGAGAGGAGGTCTGGAGGTCTGGAGGTCTGGTTCTGGTCTGGTCTCCGTTCAGAGCAGCAAAGCAGCTCCAGATGCAGATGCGTCCAGATGTGATGCTGCATCCGCAGAGAGAGATGCTGCTGTAATCTCACAGCCCCGCCCCCTGGCACCGCAGCGACCAATCACAGCGTGGCAGAGCAGCAGAGCCGCGCTGTGATTGGTCGACAGGTCTGTCAGTCAGCAGAGCCTCAGACAGCAACCTAAATACAGAAATAACCTAAATACATAAACATAAACATGTAGATCAGGAGACATCAGAGACATCAGAGACATCAGGAGACTCTATTGAAATGAGAGCAGAATAAGAATCTGCATAAACATTTAAACTGACAAATAAAATGTTTTCATATCAAGTTTTAATGCAAAGTTATTTTTTTCAACTACATATTCCTTAAAATGACTTCAAATTTACACCAATAAAAATCTGTAAAATATCCCAAAAATATTAATAAAACATTGGACAAATATTAATAAACACAAACAGTCTGACTGCAGTAGAAACACCAACAGCGCCACCCTGAGGACACGAGCTCTACTGACAGTTATCAACCTCCGGTTCTCCTCCAGTTTATATATGTATATTATATATTATAAATTATATATTATATACATTATATATTATATATCATATATTATACATTATATATTATATATTATGTATTATAAATTATATATTATATACATTATATAATTATATACATTATATATTATATATTATATATTATATATTATGTATTATATATTATATTATATATATATAGATCTGTCAATCGATTAAAATATTAATCACAATTAATCACACATTTTTATAAGTTCTAAATGAACCTTAAGGGAGATTTTCAACATGGGGGTGGACAAATATGCTGCTTTATGTAAATGTATGTATATATTTATTATTGTAAATCAATGAACAACACAAAACAATGACAGATTAATTAATTCAGACATTTTCAGTCTTTTTTCTGACATTTTTTTCTATTTTTTCAACATTTTCTTCTGACTTTTATTTTTGACATTTTTCAGTCTTTTTTTTTTTTTTTTAACTTTTTTCAGATATTATCAGACTTTTTTTTCAGACATTTTTCAGACCTTTTATCAGACAAAAGCCCTCACACATTCACATATCTGGAGGTCAGAGGTCAAGGGACCCCTTTGAAAATGACCATGACAGTTTTTCCTCTCCAACATTTAGCCTCAGTTTGGAGCGTTATTTATTTAACCCACAACAGCCTCTGAAAGACAGAATAACGTCCGGCCTGCCGTCGGAGTGTTAACTGAACTTTAAGTTTCTCAGATATAATATAATATGTGAGCTGTGTATCATCCAGCAGTGACCCTCCGCCATCAGGACGGACAGTTGAGAGTGGATTCATTACCTCTGATTGATGTCATCGGTCCAGATGTGAGCGTGCTCATCAGTTAAAGAGCTCCAGGCAGGTAGACAGATGTTGCTGCTGCTGAACACAACAAGGATTAGAGCTGCCGGCTGAATCATCAGGAAGATCCACCAAGATCTGCATCTGTCCAGATGTTCCCACAGAGGCCTGAATCCAGCGGTGACCTGCCACTGAGGGTAGAAACACTGAAGGAGTCAGGAGTCCCTGAACACACCACCACCTCTCTACAAACCATCTATTCATTCAGTTAACTGGGCATTCAGTGTTAATGGTGATTTAAAGCTGCCAGAGAGCAAATGTGGCGCTAAGATGACAAAGCATTTATTTATTTATCTATTTATTAATGAATTAATTAATTTATCTATCTATTATTTTATTTATTTATTTTATTATCTAATTTTTTTACCTATTATTTATTTATTAATTTACCTGCTTATTTATTTAACTATCTATCTATCATTTATTTAATATCTATCTATTATTTTATTTATTTATCTATTATTTATTTATTCATTTATCTATCTATTTATTATTTTATTTATTTATCTATTATTTATTTTACTATTTAATTTTCTTGATCTATTATTTGTTTATTAATTAATTTATTATTTTATTTATTTATCTATCTATTTATTTATTATTTTATTTATTTATTTAACTATCTATCTATTATTTATTGATTTATCTATTTATTTATTATACATTTATTATTTTATTGACCTACAATTAGTGTCATGCTGTATTTAGCTCATAAATCCCCCCCCCCATGTGAACGTTTTAACTGTAAACTCCCTTCAGACTAAAAACAAGGAACAAACAAGAAATCCAGAGATAATAATTAATTTTTTTCCTCTCAAAGTTGAGGCGGCAAAAAGCAGCATTTATGAGACAAGACATTTTTTTTGGTTCCTTAAATAAAATATATTTCAGTCATTAAATATGTGAATAAATATATATGGTTGAAGATGTAAATAAAACCTTAAACCTCACTAAACGATGTGATATTCAGAAGAGATGATGCATTATTAATATTAACTATTTAAATATGTTTGTCATTAACTCCAGGAGATTATCTGATTTTAAAAAACATGTGGACGAGACATGGGAATCAGGAAATGTTAAATATGAACAGTTCTATCATTCAGCCGACATTTTAGAAGGTTCACTGTAAAACACAAGAGTATTTTTCATTTCTTTATTTTATAAAGGTGTATTTAATGTCCTATATTTTCATGTAAATAAATAGATCAGAGATTTATACTTTTACATTTAATAAAACTTCTTTAACTGAAGCCTGTTTCTGTGATGTGGTTACACATTAAATAGAGGAATGTGAAATCAGAGGGAAACAGGTCATGCAGTCAGCATGCTGGTGACCTCTGACCTTTACCACCTCCAGTATACAGGTGGAGTCACATGAGAAGAGCCTAAAGGGCAGATGTGACTGAAGGCTGCTGATTGATCCGGCTGAGGACATCAATATTTAGTTGTATTTCTTTCAATCAAATCCTTCTTCTTGTTTTCTCACCTCCCAGTCTGTCTGTCTGTAACAAGTGAATGTGAATCAATAAAGTTGTATCTGTTATTGAAAGGACGCAGCTGAATTAAAGAGCGTCTTCAAAAACTTTACAAACAAACACAAATCACATTTTACAGCATTTTAACATCTGCTCATTAGAGAGGAAGCATTTAACGGCTTGATGTGTTAATGGAGTTAAGGTCAATTAATCTGCCAGTATTAGTTGATTAGGAATTTATCAGACAAAATACTGCTCTACCGATTATTTTGACTTTTAAATATATATATAAATAATTCATAAACAATTTAAATATTATTATTTACACCAAACTCCATCCATAAATCTCACTATTACTAATATTACTCATATTCAGCTTAATATAATTATCATCACTAAACTCCATCCATAAATCTCACTATTACTAATATTACTCATATTCAGCTTAATATAATTATCATCACTAAACTCCATCCATAAATCTCACTATTACTAATATTACTCATATTCAGCTTAATATAATTATCATCACTAAACTCCATCCATAAATCTCACTATTACTAATATTACTCATATTCAGCTTAATATAATTATCATCACTAAACTCCATCCATAAATCTCACTATTACTAATATTACTCATATTCAGCTTAATATAATTATCATCACTAAACTCCATCCATAAATCTCACTATTACTAATATTACTCATATTCAGCTTAATATAATTATCATCACTAAACTCCATCCATAAATCTCACTATTACTAATATTACTCATATTCAGCTTAATATAATTATCATCACTAAACTCCATCCATAAATCTCACTATTACTAATATTACTCATATTCAGCTTAATATAATTATCATCACTAAACTCCATCCATAAATCTGTTGACTTGTTGTTATGGAGTAGTGTGAGATGTTGAACCCTGTGTTTTGACTCGCAGGTGGCTTCATTGTCTGATTGGCTGGAATCACCTGAAAGTCCTGCGAGTCGTTGCTGAGGGAGAACTAGCCCAGCACTAGTGTGACGTCAGCAGTAGGTGGATGTGAACTTCCTAGTTTTAGTTTGATGTCAACAGAGTTCCTCTTTAACACCGTTCAACACGACCAGAACCAGGACAAACCCGGTCCAAAACCAGGACAAACACGACCAGAACCAGGACAAACCCGGTCCAGCTCGGTTCTAGCTACAGAAGAAGCCTCCTGGTGGTTCTCTGGTTCCTCTCAGAGTGTTTCTAGATGTTGAGATGAGTTCTTCTGGACTTCTCTGGGCGGTTCTGGTTCTGGTTCCGGTGTGTGTGCTGCTCGGTTCCGCGGGGGATGTGACCACCATCGGAACCACCGGGCTTCGACCCACCGGGACCAACTCCAGCCGGCTGAACTCCACCCATCCCGGTACCGGAGGTTCGATCCCCGGCCTCCGCGGGATGCAGGCGGACAGCTCGATGATCCAGCGGGCCCTCTACGTCCTGATCGGCTTCACCATGCTGGGAGTCCTCTACTTCCTCATCCGAGCGGTCCGGTGAGTCACAACCACAGTCCTGAATACTACTATTACTATCACCTAACGGGTTAAAAGTGTTCTGAGATGAAAGCCGAACTGAAGAGAAGCTCCTCCAGCTTTATAAAATCACATTCATCACATGATACAGATATTACAGAAGTGTTGATAAGAGAAGAAACATTAAATCACGAGTTTTATGAAGGGAGTCTGGTGTAATGTTTGTGCTCATGCAGGGAAATAGCAGGATTTGAGACACAGCTTGGTTTAAAGGGGTTCAACACCACAGAAGGATATTAATTTATCTGATAAATTAGCTATATATTATAATAAACTAATAAATTAGCTATATACAATATTTAACTATATACTATAATAAATTGAGAAATTAACTATATACTATAATAAACTGATAAATTATCTATATACTATAATAAACTGAGAAATTAACTATATACTATAATAAACTGATAAATTATCTATATACTATAAGAAGCTGATAAATTAGCCGAACTGAAGAGAAACTCCTCCAGCTTTATAAAATCACATTCATCACATGACACAGAGAAAACAGAAGAGTTGAGAAGAGAAGAAACATTAAATCACGAGATTTATGAACGGAGTTTGGTGTAATGTTTGTGCTCATGCAGGGAAATAGCAGGATTTGAGACACAGCTTGGTTTAAAGGGGTTCAACACTACAGAAGGATATTAATATATCTGATAAATTATTAGATTAATACAAAAAATGATGATGGATTAATTGACATCACACCAAACTTCCTTCATAAACCTACCGATTTAATGTTTCTTCTGGTATCAGCTGATGTATATATGCTGTAAAATATGATTTATGGCCTTTTGTAAAGTTTTAGGAGACACTCTTTAATTCGTATCTCATCCAACAAACTGAATTTATTTTGATCTGCTTCACTCACTAATCTCACCATCCTCCGTTTATCCTCCGGTTTAGTTTCTGAATGAATCGATCAAAAGGTTTGTGTGGTATTATCTGAATAGTCACCTACTCACTCTAACCATCCTCAATGCATTCAGTTTCAAAACACGACAGATCTCACACCAGACTCCATCTAAAAAACAAGCCATTGAATGCTTTCTCTCCTCTTGGCGATGGTACACAGAGACGTGTTGTTCTAAAGCTCTTCAGTTCTGCATGAATCTGATACCGCTGATCCTCCTCTACCAGTTTATTCATTATCACTAAAAGCAATACCACACCAAACTCCATCTAGAAATCTCACAATTTAACACGTCGTCTCTAATCAGCAGCTGCATTCAGGCTGTAAACGCTGATTCAGGTGGTTTATAAAGCAGTAGGAGCCCATCTGGAGTTCAGCATGTGTCTGCTCCACCAGACGTCAATCAGTCAATCAGTCAATCGATCCATGTACCATCATTAAGCTGATAACGATGGTGATGTCTTCTTGGTTGACAGGCTGAAGAGGCCGGCCTATAAGAAGAAGTACGGTCTGCTGTCGAACTACGATGACTCGGTGGAGATGGAGGCGGTGGAGAGCGAGGAAGACGACACGCTGTACGAAGCTCGCAGCCTCCGCAGGTCAGAGGTCAACACACAACAACACTGATACTGCATGTCACCACCAGCTCACTAACCACACACAGAACGTATACTGATCAGAAGTGAAAGTCAATAGTTGGCTCCCAGCAGCAGAGCTACCGGACGCCAGTAAAACGTCCTCCTACAACAGAGCCGTATAAAAGTAAAACTACATTATTGCTATTCTGTTGTAGTGTCCTGTGTTGAACGATAGAATATTATAAATATAACTAGAAAAGCAATTTGTGAATAAATGTCGGTGTGAATGCTGGATGCTGAAGAGCTGACGCTACGCTGTGATGCTGGATGAAATGTTGTGAGAAGAAGATGAAGTAGTAGGAATAGTTGGAAAAGTGCTAATGGGTTTAATTTGTATGAATATCATTGAAAAGTTGAATAATACCAATAGTGTATAAAAGATTGTTTTTGAATAGCTGACATTAAACTGTATAGCAAGATTATGAATCAGTAAATATAAGTTGTAATTGCATGAAAAGCAGCTGAAGCCTTATAAATAGTTAGTTCTGAGTTCCCTGTTAAGAGAAGTTACCTTCTGGGGCTTTTATTTTGAAAAACTAGGTGAATCCCTCGTTTCCTGTTAACATACAAAAAGGGGGAATTTTACCAAGCTCCAAACAAAGTTAAGTATTTGAAAAAGTACAATTGGGATGAATGAAAGTTGAATGATAGACAGAATCTATGGAAGATGTGGAACATGTTACAGTTTGAATGGAGTTTCTAGGTGAAAGTATGAACGAGCAGTGAAGAGATGAAAATGTTTAAATTCTCAACATTTCTTCTATTCATTTCAGTGGAGAATTTTTGATGGATTATGGTTAATAATTCTGAAAATATGAACATTATGAATAAGAAAAGTAATAGCCATCATGTCCTAATTGAGCTGCACGTTTTGATGTTTGAATGGAGTTTCTATTTTGAAAAATGTGGAACGAGTAGCGATGCAAAAAAAGTGGTCTGACGAGAGAAATCAAAATAAAGTCAGCAGAAGAACATGAAGCTTCAGCATTCACACCAATAAGCCTTTCAGTCCAAAATGGCAGCTGTTGTAAAAAAAACCCAACTTTGTTGGCTGCACTGAGACAGCTGATCACAGATCAGTCAGCACACCTTACACTTCCTGTTTCATCCCCCAAAGCATTATGGGAACTGTAGTTCCCAAACTGATTATCCCCAAATAAAAGTCAGACAGAGAATAACATGACTGATATTCATCAGTTTTAACTTGAACCAGTCATCAACAACATCAAACATCCCAGCTGATCAGACCAGGAGCTCAATCTATAAACTGATTGATCAACAGAGATGTGACTGATCCACAGTCAGCTGACCTTTGGTAACACACTGTATAGTAACTGCTGTGAGTATTGATCTGCTGATTGATCTGATCGGTGTGTTATCTGTGTGTCTGTTCAGATGAGTCCTGATGGATCAGAGGAGTGGAGTGTTTACGGTCAGCTGATATTGATTATGGATCAGAGAGAGAGAGAGGACTGATCAATGATGCTGCAGGAGGAAGAAGAAACGGACCAAACGGTTGTTGGAGATCGATGCCAAAGCTGCTCGAGGAGCAGGATAATCATTATTTTTTTAAGGTGGTATTGGATGATGGAGTAGAAGCAGGCGAGACGGATCAGTAGATCATTTTGATAATCACCCTCTGTTTTTATTATTATTGTTATTAGTTTTTTCATTCTGAGTGCTTTAACTACTGCAGACTGCCTCCAGGCCAGCTGATGAAGCTGCTCGGAGGACTTCTCCGTATCCATATCACTTTCATTTCTGCCCTGTTAAAGGATGCTTCTGGTTTATTTGGCGTGTTTTCCTTTAAATGTGACTGAAATGAACCCCTCACACCAAACTCCATTCATAAACCATCAATTTCATATTTCCTCTGGTATCAGCAGATAAAATATGATTTATACTCTTTTGTACATTATTTAGTGGCCACTCTTTAGTTGGGCATCAAACAGAAGCAGCCTCTAACTCCTGACGACGAGCGGCAACTAGTTTCTGAACGCCAAGAATACAAAGAAGAAGATTCAGAAGATGTAGTTTCCGTTAGCCGCCGCTGGAGGATGAAGACTCTGGTTGTGGATTAAAGACGTCTCGTTTTATTTTGGTGTATTTTTTAATCTCTCAGCTTCGTATTGACTCCAGGATCCTATTTATAACCTGCAAACATCAGACCGCCAATACGCCATGACCACGCCCCCTTTAGGGGGAACCAACCCCGTGTCCCTCAGAGACGTAACGGAGGAAACAGAAGTTCAAACGTGTCTCCAAACTTCTCCAGGCTATAGACTGGAGCTTGAGTAATTCAGTCACACATTAACGTTCTAGCAGCATCAGACTAAATCTCAGCCTGTAGATCAAACCGTTGGTTATTAACAGACAACACTCAGTCAGATATGTAGCGATGTCTGGATCAGTAATCTCCTCCTCTGGAGGGACGTGGTGGAGATCAAACTTCATTTACGAAGGTCTCACCAACGCTCAGGTTCAGGCAACATCACTAAATAACTATTAGACATGTTTAAAACAAACGTTTGTAGAACGAGAGATGAATGAAAACCAACTGGTCAGAATAACAAACATTGAAGTGTGAGATCTTCTGGGTTTGATGTTCGTTGCATGTTTCAGCGAGGACGCAGAGAAACAGGAAGTAGATCTGAGAGGTGAAACCAGGTCAGCGTCAGACGGAGTTAAACCTGAATCATCTCTAACACGCTGAGTTAAAGTAAACACACCCACAGAGAGAGAAGCTGTTGACTCACCGGGGCAACGTGCACATCACCGCTTTGTTTGTTTGCGTGTTAGTGAGGCTGCAGGTTGAACTGCTGTTTGTGTTTCTATATCTGATGATCCAGATTATTACCAACAAGGTCCAACATGTGAGAAGACGAATAACACACAAAGGAGACATTCAACATAGAAACAGCTGGAATGAGAATAAATCAGCTGCACGTTTATGTAAAACACATCCGATTGAAATAAACCAGAATCATCTTCTAAGTTGCTCTTTAATTATAACTCAGTAATATTTCATTTCACTTTATTTTATTGCGAATAATTTACTCATAACTTCAGTTTATTCAGTTTTAAGTTTTGCAGAACGAACCTTTTGTATGAATTATAAAGAAAACGTGTTCCATTTAAAGCCAAATAAATATGAACTCTATTATTTATTATTTGACACGCTGTATTCTTGCCTGTAAACAACTTCCATATTTTTATTCACATCTAATGGTGTGAACGCCGGCGTTGTTCTCCAGGTCTTTAATAAACTTCTATTTCTTCACACGGTGGTTGGACTCGACTCTCTTAAAGGACATTCCTTACAGGAAGCTCTGAATGAGGCTTGCTTTACAAAATAAAAGCCCTCAACTCTCACAGTATATTAACAGGAAACTAAGGGATGGACCTGATTTTTCAAAATAAATGTTCATTTTATAATATTTTTCACTTTTTTATTCGACATTTTTCAGACTTTTTTTAGATCTTTTTTTCAGATCTTTTATTTTGGACATTTTTCAAACTTTTTTTTAGACATTTTTTCAGATTTTTCTTTCAGATTTTTTTTCGGACATTTTTCAGATCTTTTTTTTCAGACTTTTATTTCGGACATTTTTTTCAGACATTTTATTTAGATCTTTTTTTTTTTCAGACATTTTTGTCCAACATTTTTTAGACTTTTTTTAGATCTTTTTTTTCAGACTTTTCTGTCCGGCATTTTTCAGATCTTTTATTTCAGACATTTTGTCCGACATTTTCTCAGACTTTTTTTAGATCTTTTTTTTCAGACTTTTTTCAGACATTCTTCCTAAACACTACTTTCTGTCTAACGTATAATAGTTTTAAAGGTTTATTCTACCTTCTAGACGTCTAGTCTGCATTTGTGCTTTAAGATTTCTGTATTTTCAACAACGCTTTGCAATTATTTCAGCTGTCAGCATTCGTTGGAATTATTTAAGTTGATGTGTGTAAATTAACAATCATGATTAGTTCCATATTAAATTTTTTTTTTCAAGACACTTGGACATTCAGTAACTTATTTAAAAATATGGAGCCATAAAATAAAAAAAGGATTCTATTATCTTTGATATGTTTCAGTGGTTTCAACACAAAATCTTTATTTTCAGTCGGCTGCTCGCGTCAAAGTTCCACTTTCAGAACATTTAACAGTTTTTAGGATCATGTCTAAAGAAATACAAATAAAATTAAAGCTGCAAGCAGCGATGAACGGGTCCTCGCCCCTAATTGCGTGTAGGGGATGCTGGCGGGACGCGGACTGACGGGCCCGGGCACGGTGAAGCCGAAACTCTGACGAGCGCCACGACGCCTGCCGCAAGACTCTATGACAAGCGGTTCACGAGTTATGAAAGGGGGCGTGGCTAATGTGTAGGGGGCGGGGATAACCTTCACCAATGAAACAGGCACTCTCTGCTGAGTGATACAACACCTCCCACAAGACTCTACGACAAACGGCTCATGAGTTATGAAAGGGGGCGGGGCTAACGTCTTGGGGCGGGGCTATGAGTATAATTTGTCATATACATGTCATCAGTAGTGGTCCACCATCATACCTGAGAGATTTGGGGCAGATCGGACTATGTACAGTTGAGTTACAATGACTGCCTGTTTCATGGCGAATGGCTCAAAATGGCCGCCACGCTACGGTCCGATCGTTAAGTGGACACTCACCATTTTAATAACTTTTCATCTTCAAGGTCTTAAGATGGTCCTGACCAAATTTCAACACGATCTGATCAAATCTCTAGGAGGAGTTCGTTAAAGTACGCGGCCTATAAAACGCTAAAAGTGACATGAAATCCAATATGGCCGACTTCCGGGGGGGCGGAGCTAATGAAACCCAATGAGGAATATGTTTCAAATGATGAGTGGGATATGCATACCAAATTTCAAGAATATCGGATCAACTTTGACAAAGTTAAAATTTCAACGCGTTAGGGGGCGCTATAGAGCCGGCTAAACACACTGAGCCTAATGGCTATATATTTACATAAAGTTAACAGGTGTCTATCATGTTGCCAAATTTCATGAGTTTTCGAGTACCTAAAGGTATGTTTAAAATCTGAAAGACATAAGGGGGCGCTAGAGAGCCAACATACCACGCCCAAGCAAAATTTCACCACTAAAATTAAGTAATTACTAGTTTGGATGTGTGTGCAAAGTTTCATAATTTTTTGTGCATCCTAAAGTCTTCAAATATGCGTTCGTAAATTCTAAAATCACGCAGGAAGTCCAACATGGCTGACTTCCTGTTGGCCGAAAATATCTCAAAAACATTTTTTCCAGGTATGAGGGTGTGAGCAATGACATACTTGAATTTCGTGAAGATCGAAGAAACTTTCTCTGAAAAACTGCGTACGTTAGGGGGCGCTATGGAGCCCTATGGAGACACCCGAGCCCAGTCACTCCAGAACATTGAATTTCCCACCAGTTCTGACGCATACGCCACTTTTGGTGAGTTTTGGGGATGGCTAAGGTCGTCAAAAACGCGATATTCCAGCAGAAAAAGAATAATAATCTGCAGAAAAACAACAGGTTCCTTGCACTAAAGTGCCAGGACACCGTTTCTCTGATTAGAAGCAGATTGTTAAATCACCTGAGCTGCTCCTTTACTGGAGTCGTACGCTGAAGCTGTGTGGGATGTAAAGGAATATACAGCAGCAACATACAGTATATATATTATATAATACAATCAACTAGATTTAAGAGGCACCACAACATCCAACCAGCAGGATGTTGAACTGCAGATTCAGAGAAACAAAAACAAACAACCACAGAGAGGAGTGGAGCTTTGAAAAAGCCGCCTTTATTTTGTAGTAGAGAACAACAGGAAGTTGTTACAGACATTTGAGGACGGTGAAGTCACAGACGGTTCCTCCGGGACATCCACACAACTTCCCGATCCTCGAACCTTTACGCACCGCACACTGCTCGCCTGCATCACACTGACACACACACACACACACACACACACACACACACACACACACACACACACACACACACACACACACACACACACACACACACACACACACACACACACACACACACACACACACAGTTAATGCTTTACATTAATTATACACAACAAAACAATAAACCATGTAACAGCAGCAGAATACTCCGTTACATTCACACGAGCTGCACTTCATGGACACTAAAAATATTAAATATTATAAAGGAGTTTTATCTTTTTCAGTCTCAACAGGAGATTTTAAAGCTGATGAACAACTTGAATTGTCACTTCAATAAAAATAAAGGAATCCTGAGACGCCTAGAAACATTTAATACAACTG
This sequence comes from Sebastes schlegelii, assembly GCA_014673565.1. Classification (NCBI taxonomy): domain Eukaryota; kingdom Metazoa; phylum Chordata; class Actinopteri; order Perciformes; family Sebastidae; genus Sebastes; species Sebastes schlegelii. Next base: position 38,343,840 of record CM025828.1, on the reverse strand, counting down.
ATTATTTACTAGAGCAGGACGATTCACCTACAGTATCTCCTGACTCACCTTACTGTCACCATACCTGGGTGATGATTCAATATTCTGATTTATTAGGGCCCGAGCACGAAAGTGCCAGGACCCAACGGTGTCCTGGCACTTTCGTGCAAGGAACCTATTGTTTTTGTCAGGATTATTCTTTTTCTGCTGCGAGATCGTGTTTTTGAGGCCTTTCCCATCCCCAAAAACTCACCAAAATTGGAACATGCGTCGGGAGTGGCAAAAATTGCAATATTCTGTATTGATTAGGAACGGGCGTCACCAGCGGGCTCTATAGCGCCCCCTAGCGCGTTGAAATCTAAAGTTGATCCGATATTCTTGAAATTTGGTATGCATATCCCACTCATCATTTGAAACATATTCCTCATTGGGTTTCATTAGCTCCGCCCCCCCGGAAGTCGGCCATATTGGATTTCATGTCACTTTTAGCGTTTTATAGGCCGCGTACTTTAACGAACTCCTCCTAGAGATTTGATCAGATCGAGTTGAAATTTGGTCAGGACCATCTTAAGACCTTGAAGATGAAAAGTTATTAAAATCGTGAGTTTTCACTTAACGATCGGACCGTAGCGTGGCGGCCATTTTGAGCCATTCGCCATGAAACAGGCAGTTATTGTAACTCAACTGTACATAGTCCGATCTGCCCCAAATCTCTCAGGTATGATGGTGGTCCACTACTGATGACATCTATATGAAAAAATATACTCATAGCCCCGCCCCCTTCCATAACTCATGAACCGTTTGTCGTAGAGTCTTGTGGGAGGTGTCGTATCACTCAGCAGAGTGCCTGTTTCATTGGTGAAGGTTATCCCCGCCCCCTACACATTAGCCACGCCCCCTTTCATAACTCGTGATCCGTTTGTCGTAGAGTCTTGTGGGAGGTGTCATATCACTCAGCAGAGAGTGCCTGTTAAGTTGGTGTCGTTATCCCCGCCCCCTACACATTAGCCACGCCCCCCTTCATAACTCGTGAACCGCTTGTCGTAGAGCCTTGCGGCAGGCGTCGTGGCGCTCGTCAGAGTTTCGGCTTCACGGTGCCCGGCCGCGTCGGTCGGCGCCCCGCCAGCATCCCCGACACGCAAGGGGCGAGGGCCCGTTCATCGCTGCTTGCAGCTTTAATTGTGATTGTTGTTAACTTCTTTACCTCTAGACCATGAAGAGAACAAGTTGAATCAGACACTTCTAGAGACTTTTACTTTGGAAAATCTCTAAATGAATCCAGTAAAATGTTTGATTTTCAGCACGTATGTAGTCAGAGACGTCCTGAAGTCAAATATATCAGGAATTATTCATAATAAATATTATATAATTTTCTCCACAGATTAGTGGTGTTTTCTTTTTAATTTATAAGTAATGTAATGTTTTATCCTTCTGGTGAATATAATCCATCAATCTGATTTCCATAGATGTATTTTGTAAATACAGTTCCCTTTCTTAACACCTTATTTTGAAAAGCGGACGAAATTGATAAAATTTGATTATAGAAATAATTTAATTATGGATTCGTTAGAATATCGATGAGGTAAATATTAATGAGGATAATATTAATGAGCGTTCTTACAGCAGGAAGCCAGCCGAGCTTCTTCTCTGACGACGGCATCTGTTTGTTCTTTAACTTCTCCAGAACTTCCTGAAGAGCTTCAATCTGAGGAGAGAAGACAGATGTCAACTCAACGTGTTCTTCATGTTCCTCCATCAGATATAGATATCTAGACATAGATATCTATATCTATATAGATATAGATATCCAACAGTCTGCTGCTTCACTTCACACATCTCTCCAGTTTAAGATAAAGTCCTGAGAGTTTGAACAGAGTGAGACCTCTCTGGATATTTACAGGAGCTTCTTGTCAAATGGAAACTCTTTAGTGTCTTTAGTGAAACTAACACAAACAGGAACAGCAACTAACGGCTGGTTTCACTGGAGATTATTATTATTATTATCAACTGTTTAAATGTCACAATCTACGAGAACCTGAAGAGAAAAGAATTTAAACATTTAAAGTCATTTCATCATTATGAGATTAAAGCTGTCAGCAGTAAATCTTCAGCATGTTTAGCCGTGTTATAAATTCATTATGTGCTCTGTACGTTAAAGATAAACTACTCAGTAAAATGTTAATTACATACATGTTGTTTTATGAATACATCAGTAATAATAATCCAATATACAGAAGTAAAACACTGATCATATTTCAGCACTAGGAGTACTTTTACATTGGATACATCATGATCGCTGATAATACTTAGACTTAAAGTATTACTAGTAGTAAAGTAAAGGATCTGATTCTACTGAATATATAAATCTATATAGTTTATTATTGAATATTGCTGTAATCTTTATCCAGTTCTCAGGCTGACGTCACATTTCAGATCATTTATTCTTAGAAATGAATAAATAATTGAATAAATAGATAAATAAATGAATAGATAAATTAATAAATAAACAGATAAATAAATAAATAGATAAATAAATGGATAAATAAATAGATACATAAATGAATAGATAAATAAATAAATTAATAAATAAACAGATTAATAAATAAATTAATAGATAAATAAATAAATAAATAAATAGATAAATGAATGAATAAATGGATAAATAAATAAAATAAATGGATAAATAAATAAATTAATAAATAAACAGATAAATAAATAGATAAATAAATAAATTTATAAATAGATAAATGAATGAATAAATAAAATAGATAGATAAATAAATAACTAAATGAATAAATAAATAAATGAATGACTAAATGTGTCTGGACTCACCAGTTCTTCCACCTCTCGTGTCTTGATGGCATCGTCTTCAGGTGATCTCTCCTCTATCAGCTCCTCACTGCTCCCCAAAACCACCAGCAGCCAGCAGGAGGCGCTGAGGAGCAGCATCCTGCCGCTGACCATGGCGCTGATGGACTGGGCGGGACGTCAAGGGAAGAGACGCTGAGGGAGGCTGAGGGACTCTGAGGCACGCCAAGAGACGCTGATGGACGCTGATGGACTCGAACCGAGTGGGACGCTGAGGGACGCCAAGGGACGTTGAGGGAAGCTGACCGGGCAGGACTCTGAGGCACACCGAGGGACGCCGAAGGACGCCGAAGGACTTGGACTCTGATCTCCTCAGACTGTCCTCTGAATACTGAGATCTCAGACATGAAGGAGTTTAAGAGCGAGCAGCTCTGACGTCAGAGCGACGGTGATATTTACCGTCTGATAACGAGACAACCAGCAGGCCGACCTCCAAGGTCAGCGGGGAGAACAACCTCCGCTCCCTCAGACAGGAAGTGACGCCAGCAGCTTCATTTGTACTTCAACTGATTTTTAAAAAGCTGTGATGGATCCTCTGAGATCCTCAGTAATAAACCTAAAGACCAACTGTTATTATAACAAACAGATTCATCTCCACATATAGGAAATACCATTAAAAACTCTTTAAAGGACCTCTCAGAACACGAAGTAAACACACAACCCCACTTCTATCACTTATTACCGGACTGATCACAGTGACGTCACGTTTTCTAGAGAACAGCTGGATGTGACGTCACGTTTTCTAGAGAACAGCTGGATGCGACGTCACGTTTTCTAGAGAACAGCTGGATGTGAGTGACGTCACGTTTTCTAGAGAACAGCTGGATGTGAGTGACGTCACGTTTTCTAGAGAACAGCTGGATGCGACGTCACGTTTTCTAGAGAACAGCTGGATGCGACGTCACGTTTTCTAGAGAACAGCTGGATGTGAGTGACGTCACGTTTTCTAGAGAACAGCTGGATGTGACGTCACGTTTTCTAGAGAACAGCTGGATGTGACGTCACGTTTTCTAGAGAACAGCTGGATGTGAGTGACGTCACGTTTTCTAGAGAACAGCTGGATGCGACGTCACGTTTTCTAGAGAACAGCTGGATGTGAGTGACGTCACGTTTTCTAGAGAACAGCTGGATGTGACGTCACGTTTTCTAGAGAACAGCTGGATGTGACGTCACGTTTTCTAGAGAACAGCTGGATGTGAGTGACGTCACGTTTTCTAGAGAACAGCTGGATGCGACGTCACGTTTTCTAGAGAACAGCTGGATGCGACGTCACGTTTTCTAGAGAACAGCTGGATGTGACGTCACGTTTTCTAGAGAACAGCTGGATGTGAGTGACGTCACGTTTTCTAGAGAACAGCTGGATGTGAGTGACGTCACGTTTTCTAGAGAACAGCTGGATGCGACGTCACGTTTTCTAGAGAACAGCTGGATGCGACGTCACGTTTTCTAGAGAACAGCTGGATGTGAGTGACGTCACATTTTCTATAGAACAGCTGGATGCGACGTCACGTTTTCTAGAGAACAGCTGGATGTGACGTCACGTTTTCTAGAGAACAGCTGGATGTGAGTGACGTCACGTTTTCTAGAGAACAGCTGGATGTGAGTGACGTCACGTTTTCTAGAGAACAGCTGGATGTGAGTGACGTCACGTTTTCTAGAGAACAGCTGGATGCGACGTCACGTTTTCTAGAGAACAGCTGGATGCGACGTCACGTTTTCTAGAGAACAGCTGGATGCGACGTCACGTTTTCTAGAGAACAGCTGGATGCGACGTCACGTTTTCTAGAGAACAGCTGGATGCGAGGTCACGTTTTCTAGAGAACAGCTGGATGTGAGTGACGTCACATTTTCTATAGAACAGCTGGATGCGACGTCACGTTTTCTAGAGAACAGCTGGATGTGAGTGACGTCACGTTTTCTAGAGAACAGCTGGATGTGAGTGACGTCACGTTTTCTAGAGAACAGCTAGATGTGAGTGACGTCACGTTTTCTATAGAACAGCTGGATGCGACGTCACGTTTTCTAGAGAACAGCTGGATGTGAGTGAGGTCACGTTTTCTAGAGAACAGCTGGATGTGAGTGAGGTCACGTTTTCTAGAGAACAGCTGGATGTGAGGTCACGTTTTCTAGAGAACAGCTGGATGTGAGGTCACGTTTTCTAGAGAACAGCTGGATGTGACGTCACGTTTTCTAGAGAACAGCTGGATGTGACGTCACGTTTTCTAGCGAACAGCTGGATGTGACGTCACGTTTTCTAGCGAACAGCTGGATGTGACGTCACGTTTTCTAGAGAACAGCTGGATGTGACGTCACGTTTTCTAGAGAACAGCTGGATGTGACGTCACGTTTTCTAGAGAACAGCTGGATGTGAGTGACGTCACGTTTTCTAGAGAACAGCTGGATGTGAGTGATGTCACGTTTTCTAGAGAACAGCTGGATGTGAGTGACGTCACGTTTTCTAGAGAACAGCTGGATGTGAGTGACGTCACGTTTTCTAGAGAACAGCTGGATGTGAGTGACGTCACGTTTTCTAGAGAACAGCTGGATGCGACGTCACGTTTTCTAGAGAACAGCTGGATGCGACGTCACGTTTTCTAGAGAACAGCTGGACGCGACGTCACGTTTTCTAGAGAACAGCTGGACGCGAGGTCACGTTTTCTAGAGAACAGCTGGATGTGAGTGACGTCACATTTTCTATAGAACAGCTGGATGCGACATCACGTTTTCTAGAGAACAGCTGGATGTGAGTGACGTCACGTTTTCTAGAGAACAGCTGGATGTGAGTGACGTCACGTTTTCTAGAGAACAGCTGGATGCGACGTCACGTTTTCTAGAGAACAGCTGGATGTGAGTGACGTCACGTTTTCTAGAGAACAGCTGGATGTGAGTGACGTCACGTTTTCTAGAGAACAGCTGGATGTGAGTGACGTCACGTTTTCTAGAGAACAGCTGGATGTGAGTGACGTCACGTTTTCTAGAGAACAGCTGGATGTGAGTGACGTCACGTTTTCTAGAGAACAGCTGGATGTGAGTGACGTCACGTTTTCTAGAGAACAGCTAGATGTGAGTGACGTCACGTTTTCTATAGAACAGCTGGATGCGACGTCACGTTTTCTAGAGAACAGCTGGATGTGACGTCACGTTTTCTAGCGAACAGCTGGATGTGACGTCACGTTTTCTAGAGAACAGCTGGATGTGACGTCACGTTTTCTAGCGAATAGCTGGATGTGACGTCACGTTTTCTAGCGAACAGCTGGATGTGACGTCACGTTTTCTAGAGAACAGCTGGATGTGACGTCACGTTTTCTAGAGAACAGCTGGATGTGACGTCACGTTTTCTAGAGAACAGCTGGATGTGAGGTCACGTTTTCTAGAGAACAGCTGGATGTGAGTGACGTCACGTTTTCTAGAGAACAGCTGGATGTGAGTGACGTCACGTTTTCTAGAGAACAGCTGGATGTGAGTGACGTCACGTTCCGACAGAGCTGCAGAGTTTTAGGGGGATGTTCCTTTAAGACGGCGGCCTCAGACTGACAGGAAGTGGCGTGGCGCTTCAGGGTCTCCGAGTGTCACCGTTTACGTCAAAGCACATAAGAAGCTGTAATACGTTCCTCACAGTTTGACTCCTGACTGACGAGGTCATCGTTTATCAAACAGATCAAACAGCTGTTTAACTCAGCCGGGGGTCAAAGTTCAAACCGACCCCATCATCAGGAGGAGGAGAGGAAATACATCCCCTTTAAATATTGATCCCAGTTTATAGACGAAGACATAAAGAGGAAGATGCAGTTATGTTTTTAATAACAAAATACTTTTTTCCTCCAAATATCTTCATTTCATTTTCTAACAGTCTCCAGTGATTCACCGACCGAACCCCGAACCCGTCAACAGAACCAAACACAAACATCCAAACGTCTCTTTAACTGAACACAAACAGTCTCTACATGCTGCGACCGTCTCCGTTCCTGCAGCACGGAAACATCCAACTAAGAACAAATGAGATGAGCTTTAAAATAGACTAAATAAATAAATAATGTTCACTTTGAAAGGAAAACAAAGAGGATCTTCCCGGCTGCACCTCGTCCCACAATGCTCTCTGGCTCTAAAGCAGAAGAAATAAATATTAAATATAACAATGAGCAGCAGACTTTTAGTCCCAAAACACTGGATCCTACATTTCCCATAATGCACCTGGATTTCATTAGAGCCTCCCTCAAAGAACATATATATACATACATATATATACACATATATACATGTATGTATATACACATATATACATACATATATATATACACATACATACATACATACATATATATATATATACATATATACACACATATATACATGTATGTATATACACATGTGTATATATATATACACACACGTGTGTATATATACACATGTATATATATACACACACACATGTATATATATATACACACGTATATATATACACACGTATATATATACACACACACGTATGTATATATATATACACACGTGTATATGTGTATATATATACACATGTATATGTGTATATGTGTATATATATATATATATATATATATATCTCGCTGAGAAGTGAAAGTCAATAGTTGGTTCTATGTCGACATCAGCGCCCAGCAGCAGAGCTACGTGTCCGCCATTTTGGACTGAAAGTGACGCCAGTAAAACGTCTGCCTACAAAAAAGAGACGTACAAAAGTAAAACTACATTATTTCTATTCTATAATAATAATAATAATAATAATAATAATAATAAATAATACAACTACAAAGAGCTTTCAGTCCAAAATGGCAACCGCGGAGTTTCGTCTCTTTGCCTACCGGTCTGATAAATCTCTCAAACTCCACACCAGACTGTACGTTAGAGGTCTGTAGTCTGATGACATCACTATGACATCATCTGGCCACAGATGACATCATACGGCAGTTTTCATTGGCTGAGGAGGACGAACCAGCAAAAAGTGTTCCTCCTAATTTTTACCTTTTCTATGAATCACCGTGTAAACTCAGGATAAATACAGGATGTACCTGTGTGTGTACCTGTGTGTGTACAGATGTGTGTACAGGTGTGTGTACAGGTGTGTGTACCTGTATGTGTACCTGTGTGTACAGGTGTGTGTAGTTCTGTGTGTAGTTCTTACTTCAGTCTTTGGAGTTAGACTTGAACCCCTGCTGAGCCTGAAACACATCAGCAGACATCCGGTCAGAGACCATGTGACCTGCTAACAGACTGACAGTAATATAAAACTGTATCAACAACTTGTAAACTCCAGAGAACCAGTTTGTTGTTGGTGTGAATGTGTGAACCTGGTTATCTGACCCAGGTTAAACACATGAAGACTCCTACTGTACCGGGTATGTGACGTCACGGGTTACAGCGCTGATTCACGGGAGCAAAGTGATGTCCTGCTGTGTTAGTTAACGCTCCCGGACGGTGAACTGGGGACAGTGAACGCAGCATCGTAGCTGCTAGGTTAACGCTCCCGGACGGTGAACTGGGGACAGTGAACGCAGCATCGTAGCTGCTAGGTTAACGCTCCCGGACGGTGAACTGGAGACAGTGAACGCAGCATCGTAGCTGCTAAGTTAACGCTCCCGGACGGTGAACTGGGGACAGTGAACGCAGCATCGTAGCTGCTAAGTTAACGCTCCCGGACGGTGAACTGGAGACAGTGAACGCAGCATCGTAGCTGCTAAGTTAACGCTCCCGGACGGTGAACTGGGGACAGTGAACGCAGCATCGTAGCTGCTAGGTTAACGCTCCCGGACGGTGAACTGGAGACAGTGAACGCAGCATCGTAGCTGCTAGGTTAACGCTCCCGGACGGTGAACTGGAGACAGTGAACGCAGCATCGTAGCTGCTAAGTTAACGCTCCCGGACGGTGAACTGGGGACAGTGAACGCAGCATCGTAGCTGCTAAGTTAACGCTCCCGGACGGTGAACTGGAGACAGTGAACGCAGCATCGTAGCTGCTAGGTTAACGCTCCCGGACGGTGAACTGGAGACAGTGAACGCAGCATCGTAGCTGCTAGGTTAACGCTCCTGGACGGTGAACTGGAGACAGTGAACGCAGCATCGTAGCTGCTAGGTTAACGCTCCTGGACGGTGAACTGGAGACAGTGAACGCAGCATCGTAGCTGCTAGGTTAACGCTCCTGGACGGTGAACTGGAGACAGTGAACGCAGCATCGTAGCTGCTAGGTTAACGCTCCTGGACGGTGAACTGGAGACAGTGAACGCAGCATCGTAGCTGCTAGGTTAACGCTCCTGGACGGGTTAGTGAAGCCAGATAAGGAGAAGATACCCTGGGTATGTTGAACTGGCTTCGTAGTCCAGGCCTCTGGTCTCAGGTCTGTTGTGTTTACAGAGGGTTTTAAAGGTGTTACTGACCATGTAGCTGCCGGTGTGGAAGCCACACATGTACCACAGCATCAACATGCTGGAGGAGGAGTCCACGCCTGCAGAGCTGCCAGCAAACGAGCAGAGAGGAGGAGGAGGAGGAGGAGAGATGAAGGACACGGGGTCCTGGGGAGAGAGAGAGAGAGAGAGAGAGAGAGAGAGAGAGAGAGAGAGAAAGAGAGAGAGAGAGAGACAGTGTGTGAGACTGAATATCAGTAATTAATAAATACATTAAATATTAAAGGGTCAGTTTTACCTCTGAGCTCGACTGACGAGGAGGAGGAGGAAAGGGAGGGAAGAAAGAGAAGCTGTGATTGGTCGGTTTCTCTGCCTGTTGGTCTCCTCTCTTCTTCTCTTCTGCTTCTTTCTCCACTTTACTCTGATTACTGGCTTTCTCTTTCACCTGCTGACAAACATACCATCATCACTAGAGACCTAGAGCATTCAGAGGATGGATGGATCAGACTAGAGACCTAGAGCATTCAGAGGATGGATGGATCAGACTAGAGACCTAGAGCATTCAGAGGATGGATGGATCAGACTAGAGACCTAGAGCATTCAGAGGATGGATGGATCAGACTAGAGACCTAGAGCATTCAGAGGATGGATGGATCAGACTAGAGACCTAGAGCATTCAGAGGATGGATGGATCAGACTAGAGACCTAGAGCATTCAGAGGATGGATGGATCAGACTAGAGACCTAGAGCATTCAGAGGATGGATGGCTTTCCTAGCTAGATTAACAATAAGGAAGTTTCTGAGCAGAGCAACACAACACCAGTGTTCGCCATCCAATCGCTGAAAAATGCAGAAATCTCTAAAATGTCAAAAGTTTCTGATCCCAAATCCCAGCATGTCTTCTTCTCTGGTGTTCCTCAAGGTCTTGGTGTCTTAATGTGGTATTCTGGAGGATTATTGATCATTTTTATCAATTCTCCAGTGGTAAAAAATGGTTAAATTTAGCACCAAATCTGTGGAACAAATGGTATCAACCACAACAACGTCTGAGACGTAATAGAGCATGAAGATGACCATCAGATACTTCTGGATTAATGACTAGAACAACTTGACCCTCAGTGTTGAGCTGCATCTCAGATTAATCTCCAGCTTCCAGCTTTCAGATGATGTTCACCACTTCTATGTGACATCTACTGCTGACCTGCTATCTCCCCTAAAGACCTCCAGGGCCCCCTAAGGAACAGTAAAACAGCTCTATTGTGGCTCTCAGAGGGTTAAACAGGAGTCGACTGGTCTCCACTCTGTATATTAGTCTGAGGTTAAACATCGTCTGTAAAGAACATAGTGTATATTACAGTTTTTCTCAATTGTTTACACACAAATACTGGTACTTGACACACAATGACCACAACATGTAACTCATGCACCAACCCCCTGAACCAATTCTGCTAAACTACAAGCACAATTCCTGCTTTACACTCAAATTGCAAAAACACACTTTTTTCAAAACACTACACACAATTCTCTGCATTTGGCACAATTTCCATGAAGAAAATCTCGTTTTCACAAGGAACACACTGTCATTCAAAATGCTAAAGTCAATTGCCCTACTATGCACACTGACTCATCACATGGGCAAACCCCTGTCACACAGTGTTACAATTAGCAATCAGTTGATGCTTTTCATGGCTGGATTCGACATGCTAAGCGATATTTCCCCCGCTGCTTGGCCAGGGAAAACATTGCATGTGATGTGGATGAGGTGCTGTGGCCAGACCGAAACAGAAGAGAGGATGCAGCATAGTTTTTTTTACTGTAACTGTATACAGTAAATTCCTGTTGTTTTGTATGTAGACCACTGCATGTGCAACTTTGTGTTGGTTGGGATGTTCACTGTGTACATTGTTTTTGTGGGGAAAATAAAATATATTTGTTACTGTGTATTTGTGTGTTCTGAGTATAAAAACACACTTCTGTATGTACTGTCTGTAGTAATGTATGTGCTGTCTGTAGTAATGTATGTACTGTCTGTAGTAATGTATGTACTGTCTGTAGTAATGTATGTACTGTCTGTAGTAAGTGTAACACTGAGAAAAAAAGGCCTAAGTCATTATGATGAATGGAGAAGAAGTGTTTTCCATTCATCATAGTGTTTTACATTGAGCACATCAGTGTTCAACTGGTTCTTATAAATGTCTATTCATATGATGGTGTGTGTGTGTCATTTGAAAACAAAATACCATTTTGAGAAGAAATAACATTGATTTGAATGTAAAGTTTCATTTTGCAGGAGAATTGAGGGGTTCTGCCCATTGTGTGTGTGTTTTTTGATTTGTGTGTAGAGTTCTGAGAGTATGAGGCATGCTTTCAGAACATGTGTGGAAACAGTGGAGAAAAACTGTAACAGAGCCAGACCTCTCTGGGTCTCTGGGTGGATTTAATGCTGTCGTATGAATGCAACACCCACGGTTGACCAGCAGGTGGCACCGTGAGGATGAACCACCATCAGCACTGAGGAAGACTCACCCAGGAGGAGTTCTGCTCTTCATCTCTCCGCGCTGACCTCCTCTCTCCTCCTCCTCTGTCCCCCTGGTTCTCCTCTGTTCTCCTCCCTCCTCCTCCTCTGTCCCCCTGGTTCTCCTCTCTCCTCCTCTTCCAGTCCAGGTTACTGCTGGTTCCACTGGACTTCCAGTTGCTGCCCTGCAGGACCAACAAAACAGAACATGTCAGAGTTTAAATCTAAAGTTATGAACGACTCTGAGCTGATCTGGTTTCAGATCACGGTCAAAATAACCTCGGATGCACCGATACCACTTTATTCAGACGGAGTACAAGTACTTCCATCTGGGTACTCTCTGATACCGAGTACCGATACGAGTACATCTCTGTGCCTAAAGAGCCTCGTTAACAGCCAGCTGGAGGGGGTGAGCGACACACGGCAGGCTGGGGAGTCCCGCATACGAGGCGGTGCGCCGCCACCGGCTCAGGGTCGGTTTGGAAAGGCTCGGGGTGAAGGTGGCTCGCGGCCGCAGCTTTACAGCGCTCCCCGCCCGGACCTCGCCGCACCGTGGACAAAGGGCTCGCTGCGCCCTCTCTCCCCTGCTCCCGGTGCGACTGTCGATCGGGGCGGACTGTCGCCAGATCAGGGCTCAGCCCACGTAAAAGGCGCCAGTGGACTGCGGCGATGTCGGCAACCCACACGACCCGTCTTGAAACACGGACCAAGGAGTCTAACACACACGCGAGTCAGAGGGTGCGAGCAAAACCCCGTGGTGCAATGAAAGTGAGGGCCGGTGCGCGCTGGCTGAGGTGGGATCCCGGCCCAGCGGGGTCGGGCGCACCATGTGAAGTGGTATCGGAGCCGTTTTGCGGTTACGAGTACATGAGTATCGGACCCGATACCGGTATCGGTATCATTGCATCCCTGAAAATAAATAAGTAAAATAAATAAATCGTGATTCAAATCAATGAGAACGGAATAAAATCAGTCTAAAATGATTTAAATCAGGAACCTTCAGATCAAAGAAGAAGCCAACACGATTATGAATCTGACACTTTTTGATTCTACAGACACATTTTAGTCAGAAGGTTTGAGACCCGGTCCAGGTCCAGAACCAGGTCCAGGTCCAGGTCCAGATCCAGGTGTTTACCTTGGCTGCAGTGGCTCTGCTGGGTCCGTGGAGCTCGTCGAGGTGCAGCAGGTTACCGACGTCCTGTTCCTCCTCGTTGTTGTAGTCGTCGAAGCGAATGCAGCAGCGTTGACCTTTGACCCACAGAATGACCGCTGGGTAAACCAGACTGTCCTCCGAGTAGACGGCCCGACACCGGGAACCGGGTCTCCACTCCTGATACACAAGACCGCAACCAGACACCGAGTACGGACGTTACTCACTAACATTCCTCTATTATAGGACTACACCGTCGATTTAATACGGCTCATGTAAACCAGGGGTTCTCAAAGTGAGGTCCGGGGACCACCAGGGGGTCCGTTGATTTAAATTAAATTATCATGATATCAAGTTTTTTACAAAAGGCTTCATAGTTCAGCAAATAATATGTTAATGTTTAAATCTACAGTATAATCAGCTCAGAGCCAGGAGAACATGTCGGCACTCACTTATTTAAATTAAGGCACAAATTTAATTAATAAATAAATAAATGTTGCAGCATTCAATTAATTAATAGATAAGCAATTCATCTAATATGTAAGTTTTAATGTTTCATGGTTTTCTGCATGGGATGTTTTTAGTGATAACATTAAAATCAAATGAGGCATTTTAATAATCCATTAACGGACGTTTTCACACGAACTGGGTCGATTTCACAAGTTTTTTTAAACGCTGCAAAATGGACCAAAAATGAACCACAAAAGATTTAAAATAAAACATTATATGAAGCTTTTGAATTCTTTTTTGAGACTCTTTTAAAGTTATAAATTCGTGGATGACTTCCAGACTATTTGGTGTGTTTTAAGGTTTGTTTTTTGGTAAATGAAGGTATTTAAGGTGTTTTATTTTAGAAGGGTGGTTAATGGATTAAATAATATATTTTCATACATTCAAGTATGTTTAAAGTTGAATTATGGATACTCATTCTTGATTTTGGGAAAACATCTAAGGTAAAATATGCTGAACTCAAGGCTCTCTTACTAGCTTTATATTCCCCAACCAGAGCTTTTGACCGTATCCCATGGCCTTCGGTGTCACCGCGTGACAAGTAGTACAGAACTTTTTTGTGGTTTAAGAGGTTTTAAAAGGTGAAAACACCTTAAAATCACCATGAAAAGCACGACAGAAAGCCATTAACTAACTCATTTTTAAATAAGGTGGAAGGGCAGGTTTTCATGCTGTGTGGTAAATTCTCACCGTAGAGTTTTGTCTCTGTGTTTGTGGAGCAGCAGCGTCTGGACTTTTGAGCGAGCTCAGTTCGACATCCTCCTGGTTGCCGTAGCCGTTGAAACGGACTCTGCAGCGCTCGCCGTCCAGAGACACCACCGTCGCCGGATACACGCGCCCGTCCTCCGACCACACCGCCCGACACCGAGCGCCCACCGCCCACTGACGGACAGAGAGAGACACGTTCTTGCAGTCACACTGGGTTCTATCTACATAGATTTATACTAGTGGAGAGACAATAGCTGAGTCTAACTACTGATACTAAAACTATTTAGTCGATACCTTTAATAAATAAACAATTTCTACAAAACCAGATTCTTTATTTATCAAAGAAGTTTCCTCGTTATCATATTAGTCCAGTTTTTCATATTAAAACTGGTTCTATAAACCCGCTCTGACCCGTCTGGGAGGTCTTTACCTTTGACTCTGTACTGGAGGATTCAGCTGCAGGTGGATGGACCGTCTGTCCATCTGTCTCTCCGTCCTGCTGTCTGTCTCTCTCTCCGTCTCTCTCTCCGTCCTGCTGTCTATCTTCCTCTTCCACCTTCTCTCTGCTGTCCGTCGCCTCTGAAGCTGCAGATTCTGTCGGTTCAACATCCTGTACACAATCCAGAATCACACAAACATCACTGTATCTCACTGTATATGTACTGAGGTGAAAGAACAAGACCCACCAGACTCCATTCACACATTTGCCAAGTTTGTGCTTTCATGCTCGTTGGCCGAAGTGTTCATTTGGTGGAACCGAGTTTTAAACATTATTAATGACTGATGTAACTAATCTTCAACTTTGCATTCAAATGTCCAGCTTTAGCTCCTGAACCGCAATCATTTCAGCGGTCTTCTACTAAAACACATTGCTTTTAACTACAGACTGACTAACTACAGACTGACTAACTACAGACTGACTAACTAGACTGACTAACTGTAGACTGACTAACTACAGACTGACTAACTACAGACTGACTACTAACTCTAGACTGACTAAATACAGACTGACTAACTACAGACTGACTACTAACTGTAGACTGACTAACTACAGACTGACTAACTACAGACTGACTAACTAGACTGACTAACTGTAGACTGACTAACTACAGACTGACTACTAAGTGTAGACTGACTAACTACAGACTGACTAACTACAGACTGACTACTAACTGTAGACTGACTAAATACAGACTGACTAACTAGACTGACTAACTGTAGACTGACTAACTACAGACTGACTAACTACAGACTGACTACTAACTGTAGACTGACTAACTACAGACTGACTAACTACAGACTGACTAACTACAGACTGACTACTAACTGTAGACTGACTAAATACAGACTAACTAACTACAGACTGACTAACTACAGACTGACTAACTACAGACTAACTAACTACAGACTGACTAAATACAGACTAACTACAGACTGACTAAATACAGACTGACTAACTACAGACTGACTACTAACTGTAGACTGACTAACTACAGACTGACTAACTACAGACTGACTACTAACTGTAGACTGACTAACTACAGACTGACTAACTACAGACTGACTAACTACAGACTGACTACTAACTGTAGACTGACTAAATACAGACTAACTAACTACAGACTGACTAACTACAGACTGACTAACTACAGACTGACTACTAACTGTAGACTGACTAAATACAGACTAACTAACTACAGACTGACTAAATACAGACTAACTACAGACTGACTAACTAGACTGACTAACTGTAGACTGACTAAATACAGACTAACTACAGACTGACTAAATACAGACGAACTAACTACAGACTGACTAAATACAGACTGACTAAATACAGACGAACTAACTATAGACTGACTAAATACAGACTGACTAAATACAGACTAACTAACTACAGACTGACTAACTGTAGACTGACTAAATACAGACTGACTAAATACAGACTAACTAACTACAGACTGACTAACTACAGACTGACTAACTAGACTGACTAAATACAGACTGACTAAATACAGACGAACTAACTATAGACTGACTAAATACAGACTGACTACACACTGACTAAATACAGACTGACTAACTAACTGTAGACTGACTAAATACAGACTGACTAATTACAGACTGACTAAATACAGACTAACTACAGACTGACTAAATACAGACTAACTACAGACTGACTAAATACAGACTGACTAAATACAGACTGACTAACTGTAGACTGACTAAATACAGACTGACTAAATACAGACTAACTGTAGACTGACTAAATACAGACTGACTAAATACAGACTAACTAACTGTAGACTGACTAAATACAGACTGACTAAATACAGACTAACTAACTGTAGACTGACTAAATACAGACTGACTAAATACAGACTAACTAACTGTAGACTGACTAAATACAGACTGACTAAATAGACTGACTAAATACAGACTGACTAAATACAGACTGACTAAATACAGGCTGACTACATACAGACTAACTAACTGTAGACTGACTAAATACAGACTAACTAACTGTAGACTGACTAAATACAGACTGACTAAATACAGACTGACTAAATACAGACTGACTAAATACAGACTGACTAAATACAGACTAACTAACTGTAGACTGACTAAATACAGACTGACTAAATACAGACTAACTAACTGTAGACTGACTAAATACAGACTGACTAAATACAGACTGACTAAATACAGACTAACTAACTGTAGACTGACTAAATACAGACTGACTAAATAGACTGACTAAATACAGACTGACTAAATCAGACTAACTGTAGACTGACTAAATACAGACTGACTAATACAGACTGACTACTAACTGTAGACTGACTAAATACAGACGACTAAATACAGACTAACTAATGTTAGACTTGACTAAATACAGACTGACTTACAGACTGACTAATACAGACTGACTAAATACAGACTTAACTAACTGTAGACTGACTAAATACAGACTGACTAAATACAGACTGACTAAATACAGACTAACTAACTGTAAGACTGACTAAAGTAACAGACTAACTAACTGTAGACTGACTAAATACAGACTGACTAAATACAAGACTAACTAGCTGTAGACTGACTAATACAGACTGAACTAAATACAAGACTAACTAACTGTAGACTGACTAAATACAGAACTAACTAACTGTAGACTGACTAAATACAGACTGGACAAATACAGACTAACTAATCTGTAGACTGACTAAATACGACTGACTAATACAGACTAACTAACTGTAGACTGACTAAATACAGACTGACTAAAACAGACTGACTAATACAGACTAACTAACTGTAACTGACTAAATACAGACTGACTAACTACAGACTGACTAAATACAGACTGACTAAATACAGACTAACTAACTGTAGACTGACTAAATACAGACTACTAACTGACTAAATACAGACTGACTAAATACAGACTGACTAAATACAGACTACTAACTGTAGACTGACTAAATACAGACTGACTAAATACAGACTGACTAAATACAGACTAACTAACTGTAGACTGACTAAATACAGACTAACTACTGTAGACTGACTAAATACAGACTAACTAACTGTAGACTGACTAAATACAGACTGACTAAATACAGACTGACTAAATACAGACTAACTAACTGTAGACTGACTAAATACAGACTGACTAAATACAGACTAACTAACTGTAGACTGACTAAATACAGACTGACTAAATACAGACTAACTAACTGTAGACTGACTAAATACAGACTGTGCTGAAGTCAAGTGTTGATTTGTTAATTTTCTACATGCCAAATTTACCAGCAGACCAAACTGATTTGTAAACGAACTCTGGTTATTTTCTATCAGGTGTGGATGATTATAAATAAGTATTATATTCATTTTAAATTAGCAAGATTTTTAAAAGGAGTTTGGTGGATTGTTTGACAACACAACGAAAAAACATTGACATGTAACACCTGTAATTTACATTACAGAAAATATTAACTTTATACTGTTTGTGTTCTACTGGCATCAAAACTATGAAATATAATTAAATATTAACTTTATACTGTTTGTGTTCTACTGGCATCAAAACTATGAAATATAATTAAATATTAACTTTATACTGTTTGTGTTCTACTGGCATCAAAACTATGAAATATAATTAAATATTAACTTTATACTGTTTGTGTTCTACTGGCATCAAAACTATGAAATATAATTAAATATTAACTTTATACTGTTTGTGTTCTACTGGCATCAAAACTATGAAATATAATTAAATATTAACTTTATACTGTTTGTGTTCTACTGGCATCAAAACTATGAAACTAATTAATATTAACTTATACTGTTTGTGTTCTACTGGCATCAAAACTATGAAATATAATTAAATATTAACTTTATACCTGTGAGATCTCCAAAGTGTTTTCAAAAGCTTCTCTGAGGGCAGATTCATCAGTGATGGACTCAACCTGAACAAACACAAACACACATTCTACAGTCAGCAGGTGAACTCCAGGTAAACCAGCTAGATACAGGTGACGTTAGCATAGTTAGCATAGTTAGCAGTGTTAGCATAGTTAGCAGTGTTAGCATAGTTAGCAGTGTTAGCATAGTTAGCAGTGTTAGCATAGTTAGCTCGCCGTTAGCTCGCCGTTAGCTCGCTGTTATCGGTGATATCTCCGGTGTTAGTTAATATAAGCCGTTCCGTTACCGGCTCCTCGGCTCCGCTGAGGTCGGTGTTTCCTCCCGGTTCCGCCGGTTCCGTCATCTCGGTAATCTCGGTAACTGCAGATTGAGCCGGTTTGAACTCAACACCTGCCTCAAGTTCACCGGATGTGAGCAGACAGCTTCCGGTCACACCTTTCAAAATAATAATAATACATTTTATTTCTAGAGCGCTTTTCTAAAACCTCAGAGACACGTTAGATCAGCGGTGGCTGGGTAGATCTGTGGTTAGATCAGTGTTAGCTGGGTAGATCTGTGGTTAGATCAGTGTTAGCTGGGTTGATCTGTGGTTAGATCAGTGTTAGCTGGGTAGATCTGTGGTTAGATCAGTGTTAGCTGGGTAGATCTGTGGTTAGATCAGTGTTAGCTGGGTAGATCTGTGGTTAGATCAGCGGTGGCTGGGTAGATCTGTGGTTAGATCAGCGGTGGCTGGGTAGATCTGTGGTTAGATCAGCGGTGGCTGGGTAGATCTGTGGTTAGATCAGTGTTAGCTGGGTAGATCTGTGGTTAGATCAGTGTTAGCTGGGTAGATCTGTGGTTAGATCAGTGTTAGCTGGGTAGATCTGTGGTTAGATCAGCGGTGGCTGGGTTGATCTGTGGTTAGATCAGCGGTGGCTGGGTAGATCTGTGGTTAGATCAGCGGTGGCTGGGTAGATCTGTGGTTAGATCAGTGTTAGCTGGGTAGATCTGTGGTTAGATCAGCGGTGGCTGGGTAGATCTGTGGTTAGATCAGTGTTAGCTGGGTAGATCTGTGGTTAGATCAGTGTTAGCTGGGTTGATCTGTGGTTAGATCAGTGTTGCTGGGTAGATCTGTGGTTAGATCAGCGGTGGCTGGGTAGATCTGTGGTTAGATCAGTGTTGGCTGGGTAGATCTGTGGTTAGATCAGTGTTAGCTGGGTAGATCTGTGGTTAGATCAGTGTTAGCTGGGTAGATCTGTGGTTAGATCAGTGTTAGCTGGGTAGATCTGTGGTTAGATCAGTGTTAGCTGGGTAGATCTGTGGTTAGATCAGTGTTAGCTGGGTAGATCTGTGGTTAGATCAGTGTTAGCTGGGTTGATCTGTGGTTAGATCAGTGTTAGCTGGGTAGATCTTGGTAGATCAGTGTTAGCTGGGTTGATCTGTGGTGTCACATCCAGTCAGTTCCATCAAACATCAAAGAAGTGAAGGTTTCAAAAACACATTACTACTTTACAGTTAAATAATTATTATAGTTATACATTATTAAAATAATCAACAATTATTTTATTCCAACAGGAGCAGTAAAGAATGCTTAGAAAAACACAACCGTATTACATGTACTCAGTGGTGGAAAGTAACTAAGTACATTTACTCAAGTACTGAACTTAAGTACAATTTTGAGGTACTTGTACTTTACTGAGTATTTCCATGTTCTGAGGGGAGCTGAATAATTAGTAGTAGTAGTAGTAGTAGTAGTGTTTTTTTGCGCGTGGCTGTCTGGCTCAGGGGCCTCTATTGACCGGCTGCTAAAGCTTTACACAGATAAGAAGATCATAAACAAGGACATCATAAAAAAGATATAAAACACACAATATTAATTACACATTAAAAGTAGTTCAAAATAAATGTTTTCCAGGAAAACAACAGGAGGAAAACAAAACAGAATATTTTTTTATTTAATTGTCTTTTAATCAGACATGAAAATATTTGAAAACAAAAACACATACAATTTAGGTTGAATCTTAAATATTTATCTGATCTAATAATTAATGTATTCTTATTATATATTATATTATTAAAGATCATTTTCTGATTTTTTTTTTTTTTTCACACTGGTCCCAATACTGCTAGTTGAGGACCAGACTCCACAGGATGAATGAGTGATTTAAGGACCAGACTCCACAGGATGAATGAGTGATTTAAGGACCAGACTCCACAGGATGAATGAGTGATTTAAGGACCAGACTTCACAGGATGAATGAGTGATTTAAGAACCAGACTCCACAGGATGAATTCATGATTTAAGGAGGTGTGAGATGGAAATGAAGCTGAGAGGAAAAGCTGCAGACTGAAGACGAGCAGAGCGTCGACCAGCAGGAGAGTTCACACTGACATCAGATTTGTGTATTGTTAAATTAAAGGGTTAATTAGTTGGTTTGTGGATTCTGTGAAATTCACTTCAGTTTGTTCAAATGAAGAAGTTTGAGTCCAACAGCAGGAAAACACATTACCTTAAACTTCCACTTTTAAATCCCACAACCCTTAAACTTACCTTAAACCCTTAAACCCTTAAACCTTAACTTTTAATACTTAAAAAGTCTCTTGAACATTAATATAATACCTTAAAACCCCCATAAGTGTATAAATGGTTTGCTTTAAATGACTTAAACTTAAATGTACCTAAAGATTTACACCTTAAAATCCTCCAAACTTTGATTAAACTGTTAACTGAATTAATAAACTCTTAATAAAGGTCAAAACTTTATCTTTATTGTCCAAATTTAAATGAAGAAGCAGGAGACTCTCTTCAAAATACATAAAAGTAACTTTAATCTTTAGAAAGTTTAATTTTATATTAATAAAGTTGCTAAAACTTTAATTATATGTTTTTAAAGTCCCTTAAACTTTAATTTTATACTTTTAAATGTTCTTATATTTTTGTAAACTTTAATTTGACACTGTAAAGCATCTTAAATTTTATTTCTATACATAAACAGCATTTTTTTCTGTATAGAAAGTTTGATTGTATATTTATAAAGTTGCTAAAACTTGAATTATATGTTTTTAAAGTCCCTTAAACTTTACTTTTAAATGTTCTTATACTTTAGAAACACTTTAATTTGACACATTTAAGGGTTCTAAATTTGAAGTAAATTATTTTAACTTAACTCATATCAAAATATATTTTCATTTCATGTATCTTAAGCAATTGTTCTCATTTTAGATTTATTTTTGTAGTTTCAGAGCTTTAAACTTTAATGTTTGTCCTTAAAAGTCCCTTAAACGTATCTCATAAACTTTACATTATACTTTTAAATTTTCTTATACTTTGGTACATTTTAATTTGACACCTTAAAAGCCTCTTAAATTTTAAAAAGTAATTTTCATGTATAGAAATTTGAATTTTATTTATTTAGTACACTTTAATTTGACACCTTTAAGGGTTTTTAACTTGATTCAATTTGAAGTATTTTAACTCAAATCACATCAAAATATATTTTTATTTTATGTATTTCAAGTAATGTTTTTGTAGTTTCAGAGCTTTAAACTCTAATGTAATGTTCTTCCTCAAAAGTCCCTTAAAGTTTTATTTAATACCTTAACAAAAACCCTTAAAGCTGTATTTCATACCTTTAAAGTCCTGTAGATTTCCTTTAAAATGTAAATGCATGAAAAACCTTTTAATTAATGTTAATAAATCCTGAACTCACAGTTTAATCATCACTGTTATGACCTCACAGTAACATTTAATATATTTTATTAATATAAGTTTATAATAATAAATGTAGAGTTTCTATCTGATTATTTTCTGTCCATTTATCTCTGATGATTTGTTTTAATCAATAAATCAATGAGTGGTGATCAGTAGTTTCACATTAAGAGCTCAGAGGGATGAGACGGAGGTATTGATTGGGATCACAGATTGATCTCATCATGTGATCATGTGATCAGGTCTCCACACGTTCCACTAATGAACGCTGTGATTGGCTGCTAACAAGCTACTGATACCTCATCAATAATCAATCAATCAATCACACCTTCACTTATCCCTTACATGTTCATTTCTCTGTTAAATCACTGTTGAGTCATTAAAGGATCTTTACAGGGTTAATACAATGTGCTTTTAATGTGAAAAGCCCATTAAATGATCACCTGATTAACTAATCACCTTATTAACTAATCACCTGATAAAATCACCTGATTAAAATCACATCTTTGACTTTTAACTGAATTAATTTGATTAGAAATGAAGAAATCTCCACATTAAACCCACAGAACTGAATTAATACTTCATGTTTACATTTAAACCCTTTAAACTTAAATGTTATACCTTAAAAACATCTTAAATCGAAATGTAATTTATTAGTCCGTTTGTGGATTCTAAAATTCACTTCAGTTTGTTCAAATGAAGAACATTGAGTCCTTAAAAAACACCTTAAATAAAAATGTTTTTACCTTAAAAACATTTTAAATATTTTTTTTAAACCTTAAAACTTCTTGAACTTAAATGCATTACTTAAAAGCCCCTTACACTTTCATTTAACACAATAAGAGTCCCTTAAGCTTTAATTATATGCTATAAAAGTCCCTTAATCTTTAATTGCATGCCTTTACTACGTAAACTCTGATTGAATGCCTTTTTTAAAACCGATTTACCCCTTTAAACTTGAGTTTTGTCTTAAAGTGCAGAAGGTGTTGTGCAGAAGAAGAGGTGCTAAAGATGTATTAGTTGTTTTAACATTAGTGTAAAACTCTCAATAAACCATTAAACTGAAAAACAACATCACCGCCCTGAAATGTTCAGTATTACAGTCAAAATTAAGAGTTTTTTTAAGGTGGAAAACAAGACAATTTTCAAGGAAAAAACAAATCATATAAAGAGTATTTTACAATGTTAAAAATGTATTTTAAATAAGTGAAATAATCACCAATAAAAGTATTAAACCTCTCCTGTAAGATGCGGCTCGGGGCAGCAGGTGGCAGCAGAGAATCACAGACTAATATTCATCTTAGGAAGAGAAAGATTTATTATTATTATGACTCAGGTTCATCATCTCAGATATTATTATTATTATTAAATCTGAACTGAATTGATTAAAGTTAATTTTATCATCTAACAGATAATGAACGAGGCAGACTGGACTGAAGACGGAGGATCATTATAATCCTGGAAACCCCCTCAGAGACCACCAGAGACCCTCAAAGTCTCCCAGAAGAACTAAAAACCTTAAACTATTTTCAAAACATTTTCACTCCAGTTTCTTCATCATGTAAAAAACTTTAAGTCAAAAGTTGAGGCCTGAATCCCAAAATGTACTTCTGAAAACTGCAATTTTATACTTTAAATGTCCCTTAAACTCCATCATCATATTAATATTAATATCTAGGACAGATGTGTGGCGTTACAGATGTTCAGGTGTAAAAGAACGGAAATGTTTTACCTTAAAAGACCCTTAAACTTAAGTTTAAACTCGGTATTAAGATAAAAGACGCATGAAATCAGTAATTTAGTGAAGTAAAGTGAATCCTGAATGTCTCCCTCACTCTTCAGTCTCATAACTAACGATGAATCGTTAATTAATTAATTGATTAATTAATCAGACTAATATTTAGTAGAAGATAAGGAAGATTTAAGAGATGATTAAAATATGATTTATGCACATTTAACTTCTCTGTTTCTGTCAGTAAATCAAACATGAATAAACACAGACTGAGGTGTGCAGCCTGCAGGTGAGTTTCAGGATTACTTTCACTTTAAAAACCCCTTAAGGATCCACTAGAGTCCGTCTGAACCCCCCAGAGGAGCTCCAGGACCCGGTCAGAACCCTGAAGCTCTGACATCTCTTACTGAAAACCCCCTTAAAGGACCCAAAAACCCCATAAAGGACCCTGAAACCTTCTCTGGTTTCCCCCCCCCCCTCTCTGCCGGTGCCCCAGTTCGGTCTAACCGGTTTCACTGAGCTTGTTCCAACATGTCCAACATGTCCTGCTGGTTTCACTGCTGCAGTGTCCCCGTAGGGCCTCTGGGGGGCGTCTGAGACCTGGTTCTAGTCTGCAGATCAGTCCAGCATCATGTTCTGCTGCATTTACTCAACTATGCATCCAGTAATATGAAGTTTAAATATGTTTTATTGTGATTGTTGTATAACGGATGTTTGTTCTGTGGCTGCAGCCGGTAAACAGCTCCGGTCCTCATGGTACCGGATCCTCATGGTCCCGGGTCTTCATTGTCCCGGGTCATCATGGTCCTGTGACCCGGTTTATATTCAGCCCGGCTAGGACGCCTCCAGAAGCAGCAGAAGCAGCAGGAGCTGCTGCAGAGCTGAAGCTTCCAGAACAAAGTGTCTGCAGAAACTCTCTAAACTGAGTCTGAGAAATAAAAGAGAAATGTCGTTTCCATCTTTTATTTGTAACCTTTAACCTCTCAGCTGAATGACCTCTGACACAACGCACCGACCAGGCTCTGCTCTGACACGGGGCCTCCACCTGCACCATCCATCCATCCTCCATCAGCCTCCATCCATCCAGCCTCTATCAGCCTCCATCCATCCTCCATTCATCCATCCATCCATCATCCATCCATCCAGCCTCCATCTATCCTCCATCCATCCTCCCTGCTTCTCTTGTGCAACAACCAGACCAGTTTAATAAGTGATTATCTGCTGTGAGGCTGTGAGGCTGTATCTGAGTGGTGGCTGTTTGGTGATTCCGGTGAATTCCGCAGCTCCCCCCCCCCCCATGCAACGTTCTGGAAATTCCTCCACTCAAAGAGAAACAACTCCCAGTAAACAGACCGGGAGAATGTGAAGAGAGGAAGAGGAGAGGAGAAGAGGAAGAGGAGGGAGAGAGCGGGGGATTCTCCGAAACCACCCACGTGGGTTCACCAGCGTCTGCATCGCGCTCAGCCAATAGCTGCAGAGGACGGAGGATCTATTGACAGCAGCGGACCAATCAGGAGCCGAGTTGCCTGACGCGGCCCCGCCCACTCAGCTGAGAGCCAATAAATACTGACTGAGACGCTCTCAGAGAGACAGAGCTGCAGAAACACAGCACGGATCATCACGGACTACTGGACTATCCTCTTTACCTCTTTACTCTGCATTTAACGGACTCTGAAGGATCTTTTGGACTGATCTGGATCTGGATTACTTGTTTGGACTTTCTTTATTCCGGGTCTTTATTCAGCCTCCCTCTGCAGAGCCACTCTGGATCCTGTTTCTGTTTCTGTTCTGGACTTTGTGGATTATTGTTCTGACTTCAACATGACTCTGGAGGAGCTCATCGGATCCAACAGCACCGACATCAAGTAAGTACATGCTCGACTCGTGATGGCTGCCTGCCGTGCGTAATTACGCACAGAGTCAGACCAGCTCTAGACCTCATTATAGTCCTGGTTTATGATCAGATAGTGTGTGTACTGTGTCCCGCTTCTAACCTGGTCTTGTGTCCTGCAGGATGGAGACGGTGAGTCCGGCTCTGGAGGCTCTGGAGGAGCTGCTGGTCTCAGCGCAGCGGCAAGACCACCTCACTGTGGGGGTCTACGAGTCCGCCAAACTCATGAATGTGTAAGTTGATCCTCCACAACCTGACTGCATCACAACTCAGATCATATTATTAGTATTAATATTATCATTGTTATAATATATATATTTATATTATGATGGTGAGTTCAGTCATTAACCCTCCCCCCCCCCTGCAGAGACCCGGACAGCGTGGTTCTGTGCGTGCTCGCCACCGATGAGGAGGATGAAGATGACATCGCGCTGCAGATCCACTTCACGCTGCTTCAGGCGTTCTGCTGCGACAACGACATCAACATCCTGCGGGTTTCCGGTCTGAGCCAGCTGGCTCTGCTGCTGGAGGACGACTCCAAGGACAGCAACGGGAACAGCACCGGTACCGGGACTGAGCCCCGGGACCTGCACTGCATCCTGGTCACTGTAAGTCCAGTCTAGTGGTTCTGATGTTTGATAAAGCATTAAATGAACCCAGATGATGAGAGTGTTGTGTAGCCAGATGTGTAACGGTGTGTCTCTGGTTGTGTTGTTGCAGAACCCCCCGGTCCAGCCGCTGCAGTCCCAGGCCCTGCAGGACATCAGCAGCTTCTGCGAGGAGAGCCGCTGCAGGAACCAGTGGGTCCCCTGTCTGGACATGCAGGACCGCTGATCCAGAACCGGGCCGAGCCCAACTGAGCCAGACCGCTGCAGAGCGGTGAGAAGAGAACGAGTGCAAACGGTCCAAACAGCCGCGTCCTTCTGCTGAAGGAGATAGAACGGCGTTTGAGTGGAGAGAGGGACCGAACCGGGCCGAACCGGGCCTGCCTAATCCGGTGATTATCTGGGGGGCGTGAGATGCCGGTATCGGTACCGGACGGGGCTCTGAAGGCCGGACCGGCCTCCCGTCGGAGGAGGACTGTGCAGGTGGACTCAGGTCCTGGACCTGCAGAGACAGAGAGGGGGGGCGGTGTTTCTGATATTTGATGAACTGTCACGTGACTGAGTGACTCCAGCTGGAGGTCACGTGATCCGATGACTGAATGAACTGAAGAGCTGCACGTGAAGCTCGACGTGGACTAACTTACCTGAGCTGCAGGTTATGAACTGTGACGTCATGTTGTTGTTTTATCATTACTTCCTGTTGTTAGTGATGTCACAGAGTCACACACTGAGCTCATTGTTATTTAAAGGAACACATTAATATATGTTTATTTAACCTGTACAATAAATGATTGAAGGAGAACTTATTGATTTCTGTGTGGTTCATCATCTGGAGGTGGGTGTGTGCTGTGCATGTATGCGTGCATGTGTGTGTGTGTGTGTGAGTCATCATCACGGTGATGATGACTCGGGAGGGAATCACAACATTTAATAAGAAATAAGATGAAAATAGAAATGCAGAAGGTTCAATTCAATATCTCAGAAGACTGAAGGAAATACACTATATACTATATATACTTATACTACATATATATAATTGCGTTGTAATTTCATTGAAATGCACTAAAACGGAGCGTTTCAGACGGAGGATGAATCCAGGTATATTCAGACAGACAGGATGAGGAAACTAAAGTGTTGTTAGAACATCACAGCATGTCAACATGTTCTAGTAGAAACACTAAATACCAGTATGAACCTGAAGATGAGCTGATATGGGACCTTTAAGTAGGTCGGAAATGATCCAGAGTTGATCTTCTAGACTCAAATGTCCCGGCGGTGTAACCTCCATCCTACCACGCTGCCTAAGGAACAATGATAGTAGCTCTGATGAGTTATAC
Organism: Sebastes schlegelii; assembly: GCA_014673565.1. NCBI lineage: Eukaryota > Metazoa > Chordata > Actinopteri > Perciformes > Sebastidae > Sebastes > Sebastes schlegelii. The sequence continues at coordinate 38,316,067 of CM025828.1, read as the reverse complement.
AGAGGTGGACGGTGAGGCAAACCTGCAAATAGATCAGCATCAAAATACACATACCCAAAGTAAATAATGCAGAATAAAACATTATAATCTAGTTATTGCTGCTCAGTGCAGCTGGTAAAGGGTTAATTATGTCTACAGTACATATTAAGATGCTCCAGATACCGGCTGCAGGCTGCAGGCTGCTGGCTGCAGGAGGAAGATGGACGGTTACATGAGGAGGAGGAGAAGTGTGTTGGTGGAGATCTTCACACCACCTCAGTTTCCATGGTGCCGTCTGCAGTGTGTGTGTGTGTGTGTGTGTGTGTGTGTGTGTGTGTGATGAAGGCAGCAGTGTTACTGTGTTAATCTTGTGATGGAGCTATAGGCTAGCAGTTCCCCCTGCTTCCAGTCTTTGTGCTAAGCTAGGCTAACCCGATACTGAGGCTGTTCCTTTAACATATTATGTATGTGTAGCTACAGTAGCTTCTAGGTCCTGAGAGGTAGCATCTAATTCTAATGAGCTTTAACCTGACACAGACCTGAGTCCTGAACAGAGAGGTCGACCCTGCAGCTGACCAGCCTCACTCTGTTTACTGTGAAACTGTCCTCATGGAAACACCTCAGTGTCATTGTAATGCTCTGCAGAGACCTGACAGACCTGCTTGCTGCCTGATTTGCATGTTTTATACGGAGACTTGATACTGAATTTGTCCCAAAGGACATAAAACCTCTCAACAATAGATGTCCTCAGATGTCAAACTGTTGTGGTAAGTCATTTACTAATCAGGGAATCTTGCAGCAGACTGGATGTCCTGAACTCATCCTTTTGTTGCTCTCTGCTCTTACAGGCAGTGAACCTACCACACCCACCACACACCCTGCACACGCACGCACACACACACACACACACACACACACACACACACACACCCTGCACATGCACGCACACACACACACACACACACACACGCTCCAGGTGAGTTTCACCTTTCTTTCTCTGCACCAACACTGTCTGTGTTTATGACCTGCCAGTAGAAGAGAACACGCTGAGCTCTGAGGACCTGATCTGACCTGCAGACGTCACTTTGACTCTTCTCCACTTCGCTGCCTCTTTCTTCCACGTTTCAGATGCATGAGCACATTTTACATCAGATTTATTAATATTATATGCATGCAGTGTTTTTCTATCATGTTAAACCTCCACACTATAAAACCTTGAGTCAGTTAGAAGTGACTCATTCTGAAGGATTCAGCTTCGTCAACACTGAGCTGCAGATAGTCAGATAGTGTTCACATGCAGTAACACCTCCATCTCCCACTCCACCACCTCCTCCTCCTCCTCCACTTCCACCACCTCCTCCACCTCCTCCTCCTCCACCTCCATCTCCATCTCCCACTCCACCTCCACCTCCTCCTCCACCTCCACCTCCATCTCCCACTCCACCACCTCCTCCTCCTCCTCCTCCACCTCCACCACCTCCTCTATCTCCCACTCCACCTCCATCTCCATCTCCCACTCCACCTCCTCCTCCACCTCCACCTCCACCACCTCCTCCTCCTCCTCCTCCACCTCCACCACCTCCTCTATCTCCCACTCCACCTCCACATCCACCTCCTCCTCCACCTCCATCTCCCACTCCACCTCCACATCCACCTCCTCCTCCACCTCCACCTCCACCTCCATCTCCCACTCCACCACCTCCTCCACCTCCTCCTCCACCTCCACCTCCACCTCCATCTCCATCTCCCACTCCACCTCCACCTCCACCTCCACCTCCATCTCCCACTCCACCACCTCCTCCTCCTCCTCCTCCACCTCCACCACCTCCTCTATCTCCCACTCCACCTCCACCTCCACCTCCTCCTCCACCTCCATCTCCCACTCCACCACCTCCTCTACCTCCTCCTCCACCTCCACCTCCACCTCCATCTCCATCTCCCACTCCACCTCTACCTCCACCTCCTCCTCCACCTCCACCTCCATCTCCCACTCCACCTCCTCCATCCCCTCATGTTACTGATGTTATTGGTGTTATTGGTATTACTGATGTTATTGATGTTATTGGCGTTATTGGTGTTATTGGTGTTATTGATGTTATTGGTGTTATTGATGTTATTGATGTTATTGGTGTTATTGGTGTTACTGGTGTTATTGATGTTATTGGTGTTATTGACGTTATTGGTGTTATTGGTGTTATTGGTGTTATTGATGTTATTGGTGTTATTGATGTTATTGGTGTTATTGATGTTATTGGTGTTATTGGTGTTACTGGCTCCCTCTGAGTGTTCCTCATGTTATTGATGTTATTGGTGTTATTGATGTTATTGGTGTTATTGGTGTTATTGATGTTATTGGTGTTATTAGTGTTATTGGTGTTATTGATGTTATTGTTGTTATTGGTGTTCCTGGCTCCCTCTGAGTGTTCCTCATGTTACTGATGTTATTGGTGTTATTGATGTTATTGGTGTTATTGGTGTTATTGGTGTTATTGATGTTATTGGTGTTCCTGGCTCCCTCTGAGTGTTCCTCATGTTACTGATGTTATTGGTGTTATTGATGTTATTGGTGTTATTGGTGTTATTGATGTTATTGGTGTTATTGGTGTTATTGGTGTTATTGGTGTTATTGTTGTTATTGGTGTTATTTTTGTTATTGGTGTTCCTGGCTCCCTTTGAGTGTTCCTCATGTTACTGGTGTTACTGATGTTACTGATGTTATTGGTTTTATTGGTGTTATTGGTGTTCCTGGCTCCCTCTGAGTGTTCCTCATGTTACTGGTGTTACTGATGTTACTGATGTTACTGATGTTACTGATGTTATTGATGTTATTGGTGTTATTGATGTTATTGGTGTTATTGATGTTATTGGTGTTCCTGGCTCCCTCTGAGTGTTCCTCATGTTACTGGTGTTACTGATGTTACTGATGTTATTGATGTTATTGGTGTTATTGGTGTTATTGGTGTTATTGATGTTATTGGTGTTCCTGGCTCCCTCTGAGTGTTCCTCATGTTACTGGTGTTACTGATGTTACTGATGTTATTGATGTTATTGGTGTTATTGATGTTATTGATGTTATTGGTGTTATTGGTGTTATTGATGTTATTGATGTTATTGGTGTTATTGGTGTTCCTGGCTCCCTCTGAGTGTTCCTCATGTTATTGGTGTTATTGGTGTTCCTGGCTCCCTCTGAGTGTTCCTGGTGTTTCTGACCTTTGAAGGTTATTTTCTGCTGCGTGGTGTTTTCCTTTGAAGGATTCGGGGGTTAAACGTCTCTATAAAGACGAGCAGAGAACACGGAGTTCTTCCAGCTGTGTGTTTGTGTGAAACCTGCTGAGCTGTAAACTGAAGCTCTGCAGCCAGCTCTGTACAAACAGCCTCCGTGATGTCACATCCTGATGTCACATCCTGTTGTAACGGGGACTCCGCCGCTGCGCTGATGCCAGTGGCGTGTTTGTTCTGGCAGCCGTCCCGTCCCCGCGGGGGGGCCACAGATATATACAGTCCTGAACTAACAGCAGTAATCTGCTGATGGAGGGAGAATGTCACAGTAAACACTGACTGTCGGTGAACACAACGTCTGAGTACTAACGTCTGCTACTGTCATGGAGACTTTGTGACGGAGCTTCTTTCACACATTCAATCCGTCACAGTTCCTCTCTTCACACGTCCTCATGATATCTGTGAAGTTTCACTTTAGAGAGTCAAGGTGAGATGAGGTCATCAGCCTCTGAATGTGTGTTTCCACTCTCATTCTGACTGCAGCTCCACATGTCCTGCATTAGAAGTGACACCGGTTTGATGTGAACGGTACGAAACATGCTGTACCACGGTCCACACCCGAGGATGTGTCTCTTGTTTATGAACGCTGTTAGCATCGGGGCTATTTGCCGCTCCATTAGAGCTAGTATACACGGTTGTCGTGGTGACGTAAACAACAACAACAGTTGCAGTGAAGCCTGAAGTCAAACAGCTCATGCCCCCCCGACGGCACACTGAACTACAGGAGGTGATCTGACATCAGCGGTGCAGATGAGACGCAGAAACGTGGACGTCACATGACTTCAATGTGAGAGACATGCTGGCTCTGAGCTGATGGAAGGAATGTACCAACACACACACACACACACACACACACACATACACACATAATGGTTTAATATGTGCACAGAAAACAGGGAGTGTAAAGACCTGAAACCAGTTCAGTCCTGCAGCCGTCTGATGAAGTACTTTTACTGCACAACTCCGCTTCACTTCTGATACTTTGCTGTGATAGTGATCAAACCGTTTGGGACAGAATCACTCCTTTATGAACACTGTCTAAATAATCTGCTCACAGTAATAAAGTAGTCCACCTACAGGGTTCATTTGGACACTTCTTGTAACAGAATAATCACAATTGTGGCCAAACGAGTGTTTCCAGTTTAGTTGTCAGGCATGTCGTTTGTCTGATGTCATTAATAGACTACTATTGTGTCTGATAATGTGGCTGGAATGTCTAATATCCTGGTTTATATTTGGAATTAGACTGTAATAATAATGATTTATGGATGGGTTATATAAATTATCTCCTTTGCATTATGGCTATATGTATTATTGAACCTGCTCTGTGCCCTAGGTTATAAACCAGCCCAGTACTTTTTACCTTTGCTACCACGGACATACAGTTTATGTGTTTTTGCACATAATGATCTTTTGATCCAGATAACAGCAGCTGGAAACTGCCCGATAAATCACTTTTTGGCAAATGATCACTTTTTGGCAGGACACCGGCAGCTAATGCTGACCGGCGCCGGACTCCCTCCATGCTGCTGAGAGAACGAGGAGTCCCGGCAAAGCGGCGCCGTTATGCATGCACGCTCGCCGCTGCAGAGAACGCCCAATGACGGCAACGCCTCGCCATCACTAGAAGAGGTTTCCTCTGGTACTGAGACTGAGACCGACCCGCCAGCCGGATAACAAAAGAATAACTAGCTAACTGATAGACAGTTAGGGCAAACACATGGTTTAGAGTTGAGATTTAGA
>CM025828.1:38228546-38303110 GCA_014673565.1 Sebastes schlegelii | reverse complement strand
ACTATACATAATGTACATACTGTAGATACTATACATAATGTACATACTGTAGATACTATACATAATGTACATACTGTACATACTGTACATACTGTACATACTATACATAATGTACATACTGTACATACTGTACATACTATACATAATGTACATACTGTACATACTGTAGATACTGTAGATACTGTACATACTGTACATACTGTAGATACTGTAGATACTGTAGAAGTACCGATGGGAGAGCCTATGGTCAACAGGTCAGGACATCCCACCTGAGAGTCAGAGAGCTTTAATATCTGTAATGAACCTCGAGGAGCTTCATCAACCATATGAAGGCACTGAGCAGAGGCGTGCATGTACATACTGTATATATAACATTTATATATATATATATATATAACGTAATCCTAACTTTAGCATTAGCTTAAGTTTTGCAACACTGTTAACTTTTTAAACTTTTCTGGAGTTTCTGTAACATCTCAAGTCCCTGGAATCACTAGTGTGTGTGAGTATGCGTGTGTGCGTGTGTGTGTGTGTCTGTGTGTGTGCGTGCGTGCGTGTGTGTGTCTGTGTGTGTGTGTGTGCGCGCGCGTGCGTGTGTGTGTGAGTGTGTGTGAGTGTGTGCGTGCGTGAGTGTGTGTGTGTGGTGCGTCTTGACTGAATGGTTAAATCTGTTGTTATATTCATGATCAGTGATGTGATGAGAAACATACTCACAATGTTGGGGTGGGAGAGACGCAGCAGGACGCCGATTTCTGTACGAACTATTTTCTTGTCAATCTGCAACAGAAGAAACGACGTGAGACGTAAACAAACGGTTTAGAACAGGGTTAACCTAGCTTAGCACAAACACTGGAAGTAGGGGGAAACTGCTAGCCTAGCTCCATCAAAAGTGTTTTCTTATTCATGCTCTTTCTGTTTATCTTTTATTAATTAAGACAAATAATATTAAGAACTGAGTAGGACGGGTCATGACTTCACCGTCCTCACAGAAAACATGTTGCTTCATGGAACAAAGTTTCCCTTCAGTCACTTCAGAAAGATTGAAACCAGTCCGAGGATTAGAGTCAAAGACAACATTAACATTCACATCAACATCAACGAGAACGTCAACGTGAACGTCAACGTGAACGAGAACGTGAACGAGAACGTCAACGTGAACGTCAACGAGAACGTGAACGTCAACGAGAACGTCAACGTGAACGAGAACGTGAACGTCAACATGAACGAGAACGTGAACGAGAACGTCAACGTGAACGTCAACGTGAACGAGAACGTCAACGTGAACGTCAACGTCAACGAGAACGTGAACGTCAACGAGAACGTCAACGTGAACGAGAACGTGAACGTCAACATGAACGAGAACGTGAACGAGAACGTCAACGTGAACGAGAACGTCAACGAGAACGTCAACGTGAACGTCAACGTCAACGAGAACGTCAACGTGAACGTCCACGTGAACGAGAACGTGAACGAGAACGTGAACGAGAACGTCAACGTGAACGTCAACGTGAACGAGAACGTGAACGTCAACATGAACGAGAACGTGAACGTCAACATGAACGAGAACGTGAACGAGAACGTCAACGTCAACGTCAACGAGAACGTGAACGTCAACATGAACGAGAACGTGAACGAGAACGTCAACGTCAACGAGAACGTCAACGTCAACGAGAACGTCAACGTCAACGAGAACGTCAACGTGAACGTCCACGTGAACGAGAACGTGAACGAGAACGTGAACGAGAACGTCAACGTGAACGTCGACGTGAACGAGAACGTGAACGTCAACATGAACGAGAACGTGAACGAGAACGTCAACGTGAACGTCAACGTCAACGAGAACGTGAACGTCAACATGAACGAGAACGTGAACGAGAACGTCAACGTGAACGTCAACGAGAACGTGAACGTCAACATGAACGAGAATGTGAACGAGAACGTCAACGTGAACGTCAACGTCAACGAGAACGTCAACGTCAACGAGAACGTCAACGTGAACGAGAACGTGAACGTCAACGTGAACGAGAACGTCAAAGTGAACGAGAACGTCAACGTGAACGTCAACGTGAACGAAAACGTCGACGTAAACGTCAACGTGAACGAGAACGTGAACGTCAACGTGAACGAGAACGTCAAAGTGAACGAGAACGTCAACGTGAACGTCAACGTGAACGAAAACGTCAACGTAAACGTCAACGAGAACGTGAACGTCAACATGAACGAGAACGTGAACGAGAACGTCAACGTGAACGTCAACGTGAACGAGAACGTCAACGTGAACGTCAACGTCAACGAGAACGTGAACGTCAACGAGAACGTCAACGTGAACGAGAACGTGAACGTCAACATGAACGAGAACGTGAACGAGAACGTCAACGTGAACGAGAACGTCAACGAGAACGTCAACGTGACGTCAACCGTCAACGAGACGTCAACAGTGAACGTCCACGTGAACGAGAACGTGAACGAAGAACGTGAACGAGAACGTCAACGTGAACGTCAACGTGAACGAGAACGTGAACGTCAACATGAACGAGAACGTGAACGTCAACATGAACGAGAACGTGAACGTCAACATGAACGAGAACGTGAACGAGAACGTCAACGTCAACGTCAACGAGAACGTCAACGTCAACATGAACGAGAACGTGAACGAGAACGTCAACGTCAACGAGAACGTCAACGTCAACGAGAACGTCAACGTGAACGTCCACGTGAACGAGAACGTGAACGAGAACGTGAACGAGAACGTCAACGTGAACGTCGACGTGAACGAGAACGTGAACGTCAACATGAACGAGAACGTGAACGAGAACGTCAACGTGAACGTCAACGTCAACGAGAACGTGAACGAGAACGTCAACGTGAACGTCAACGAGAACGTGAACGTCAACATGAACGAGAATGTGAACGAGAACGTCAACGTGAACGTCAACGTCAACGAGAACGTCAACGTCAACGAGAACGTCAACGTGAACGAGAACGTGAACGTCAACGTGAACGAGAACGTCAAAGTGAACGAGAACGTCAACGTGAACGTCAACGTGAACGAAAACGTCGACGTAAACGTCAACGTGAACGAGAACGTCAACGTCTACGAGAACGTCAACGTGAACGAGAACGTGAACGAGAACGTGAACGAGAACGTGAACGAGAACGTCAACGTGAACGAGAATGTGAACGAGAACGTCAACGTCAACGAGAATGTCGACGTGAACGAGAACGTGAACGAGAACGTGAACGAGAACGTCAACGTGAACGAGAACGTGAACGAGAACGTGAACGAGAACGTCAACGTGAACGAGAACGTGAACGAGAACGTGAACGAGAACGTCAACGTGAACGAGAACGTGAACGAGAACGTCAACGTCAACGAGAATGTCGACGTGAACGTGAACGTCAACGTCAACGAGAACGTCAACGTGAACGTCAACGTGAACGAGAACGTGAACGAGAACGTCCACGTCAACGTGAACGAGAACGTCAACGTGAACGTCCACGTGAACGAGAACGTGAACGAGAACGTGAACGAGAACGTCAACGTGAACGTCAACGTGAACGAGAACGTCGACGTAAACGTCAACGTGAACGTCAACGTGAACGAGAACGTGAACGTCAACATGAACGAGAACGTGAACGAGAACGTGAACGAGAACGTCGACGTAAACGTCAACGTGAACGTCAACGTGAACGAGAACGTGAACGTCAACATGAACGAGAACGTGAACGAGAACGTCAACGAGAACGTCAACGAGAACGTCAACGTGAACGAGAACGTGAACGAGAACGTGAACGAGAACGTCAACGTGAACGAGAACGTGAACGTCAACATGAACGAGAACGTGAACGAGAACGTCAACGAGAACGTCAACGAGAACGTCAACGTGAACGAGAACGTGAACGAGAACGTGAACGAGAACGTCAACGTGAACGAGAACGTGAACGAGAACGTCAACGTCAACGAGAACGTCCATGTGAACGTCCACGTGAACGAGAACGTGAACGAGGACGTGAACGAGGACGTGAACGAGAACGTGAACGAGGACAGGTCCAGCTGATCCCTGAATCTGGTGACAGACTCCATCAGCTTGGACCTCTGATCATGACTTCTGATCGTGACCTCTGACCTCTCATCGTGACCTGACCTCTCATCCTGGTTGAACACTGACCGTTTTCTTGAGGACTTTGAGGGCGTAGGGTTTCTGAGTCTGTTTCTCCTCACAGCGATACACGATGGACGTCGCTCCTCTGGAAGGAAACACAGGACAACCAGCAGTTAGCTTCTAGGTTCTGTTAGCTTCTAGGTTCTGTTAGCTTCTAGGTTCTGTTAGCTTCTAGGTTCTGTTAGCTTCTAGGTTCTGTTAGCTTCTAGGTTCTGTTAGCTTCTAGGTTCTGTTAGCTTCTAGGTTCTGTTAGCTTAGAGTTAGCTTCTAGGTCCAGTAACCAACCGACCGCAGAGTTAAACCTAAATAACGCTCCACACTGACACTAAATGTTGGAGAGGACAAACTGTCATGTCCATGTCCAAAGGGGTCCCTTGACCTCTGACCTCCAGATCAGTGAATGTAAATGGGTTCTATGGGTACCCACGAGTCTCCCCTTTACAGACATGCCCACTTTATGATCATCACATGCAGTTTGGGGCAAGTCATAGTCCAGTCAGCACACTGACACACTGACAGCTGTTGTTGCCTGTTGGGCTGCAGTTTGCCATGTTCTGATTGGAGCAGATTGTTTATGCTAAATGCAGTACCTGTGAGGGTTTCTGATCAATATCTGTCATTGATCTGTGTTGTTCATTGATTTACAATAATAAATATATACATACATTTACATAAAGCAGCATATTAGTCCACTCCCATGTTGATAAGAGGATTAAATACTGGACTGATCTCCTTTAAGGTTCATTTAGAACAGATAAAACATGTGAGATTAAATATTTAAGGTAGGCTTGTTAATAAAATATACTTTCAGAACATTTAGCTGATTATACTGACATACTTTCTGAATGAAGGACTTTTACTTGTATTTGCGTATTAGTACTTTTACTGCAGTAAGGATGGTAAATGGAGCTTTTCTAGTCTTCCGACCCTCAAAGGATCTGAGGACTTCTGGTTCAGAGAGACAAACAGCAGAGACTGTGTGTGTGTGTGTGTGCGTGTGTGTGTGTGTGTGTAGGGGGGGATCTGTTATTCTGCTGGGACAGATGGAGGAAACAGATCCACACACACACACACACACACACACACACACACACACACACAGAGTCCTGGCCGGTCTCCATGGCAACAGGACACCTGGTAACGGAGCTGGTGGCAGCTCAAACGTTTATGAATTCACTGCTGACATCATTTCACTGTTTCCACGGCGATGTCAGTGATGTTGTTGTTGTTTACTGAAATAACAACAAACAACGTGACGGGCGTGAACACACACACACACACACACACACACACACACACACACACACACAGTAAACAGACAGCCAACAGGTGGGTCACTTTCATACCTGCAGCTCATTAATATTCATGATTGTTGTTGTTTCAGTTCACACCGACGGAGTAAACATGTCAGACCGACACGGAGCTCACTGATTGGACGGTCTCGGTGATCTCACACCAGCCAATTTATTAGGTACACCTGTAAGGACTTAATTCCCACATTTATAAGATAATAAAGTTCAGTTATCGTTGACTGTTAGAGAGAAATTAATTATAGTTTCTGTTCATTATTGAGATCGTAGTTAACCCCTCACTCCCCATCCCGATAACTAATTACGACCTCAATAATAAACATTAAGTTAAATTCCTTATATCATTTTTTTTTTTATTTCAAATTTTTACCATTATTTTTGCTTTTTTGCTGAATTAAAACTCTTTACACTTGAATTATAATTCCTGTTAATGTTGAAGATTTCTTTTACCAAGTTGCTGGTGTATGATTTATTATTTTAATAATAAATAAAAATTCAGTTTGTAAAAATAAAATAAAAAAATAGTATTTATTTGTTACATTTTGTTTTATTAAGTTAAGAAAACAATGTTTAAGTCCAGTCTGTGACGGACCCGGTCTCTGAAGGACCCGGTCTGTGATGGACCGGGTCTGTGACGGACCCGGTTTCTGACGGACCCGGTCTCTGATGGACCCGGTCTGTGATGGACCGGGTCTGTGACGGACCCGGTTTCTGACGGACCCGGTTTCTGACGGACCCGGTCTCTGATGGACCCGGTCTGTGATGGACTTAGTCTCTGATGGACCCAGTCTCTGATGGACCCGGTCTGTGATGGACCGGGTCTCTGACGGACCCGGTCTCTGACGGACCCAGTGTGGATAACTTGGCTGGACTTCCTGTTTGTTGTTTACAGTCCGATCAGCGACCTGAGACGTGAGACTGGAGTTGAGAGATGACATGTTCACACAAACACACAGATCAATAGCAGATATTGATCAGAAACCCTCTCAGGTACCGACTTTAACATAAAACACTCTGCTCCAATCAGAACATGGCAAACTGCAGCCCAACAGGCAACAACAGCTGTCAGTGTGTCAGTGTGCTGACTTGACTATGACTTGCCCCAAACTGCATGTGATGATCATAAAGTGGGCATGTCTGTAAAGGGGAGACTCGTGGGTACCCATAGAACCCATTTACATTCACTGATCTGGAGGTCAGAGGTCAAGGGACCCCTTTGAACATGGACATGACAGTTTGTCCTCTCCAACATTTAGTGTCAGTGTGGAGCGTTATTTAACTCCTTCATGACCAGCTGGTCTGACCTGGTTGGTACCGATGGATCCATCAGGTTCTGTAGTTTACTATGATACCAGGATCTTCACTCTAGCTTTAAAACTGAGCCTCTACGACCTCCAGATGGAGTTATTATGTGGTTAACTCTGACAGCTCTAGCTCTGCATCAGTTTCTAACATTAGAGAGACGTCTGAGAAACCAGAATCATGTTAACGCTCAGACTGAAGGCGCTAACGGGATAGCAACGTTAACGCAGCGTGTGCGATTTCTTGTGACAAATAAAACTATCGACAACGTTCTCTTAGATCATGAAGCCTAGCTTCTTAGCCTAGCTTCTTAGCCTAGCTTCTTAGCCTAGCTTCTTAGCCTAGCTTCTTAGCCTAGCTTCTAACCTAGCTTCTAACCTAGCTTCTTAGCCTAGCTTCTTAGCCTAGCTTCTAACCTAGCTTCTTAGCCTAGCTTCTTAGCCTAGCTTCTTAGCCTAGCTTCTAACCTAGCTTCTTAGCCTAGCTTCTTAGCCTAGCTTCTAACCTAGCTTCTTAGCCTAGCTTCTTAGCCTAGCTTCTTAGCCTAGCTTCTAACCTAGCTTCTTAGCCTAGCTTCTTAGCCTAGCTTCTAACCTAGCTTCTTAGCCTAGCTTCTTAGCCTAGCTTCTAACCTAGCTTCTTAGCCTAGCTTCTTAGCCTAGCTTCTAACCTAGCTTCTAACCTAGCTTCTTAGCCTAGCTTCTAACCTAGCTTCTTAGCCTAGCTTCTTAGCCTAGCTTCTTAGCCTAGCTTCTAGCCTAGCTTCTTAGCCTAGCTTCTTAGCCTAGCTTCTAACCTAGCTTCTTAGCCTAGCTTCTTAGCCTAGCTTCTAACCTAGCTTCTTAGCCTAGCTTCTTAGCCTAGCTTCTTAGCCTAGCTTCTTAGCCTAGCTTCTAGCCTAGCTTCTTAGCCTAGCTTCTAACCTAGCTTCTTAGCCTAGCTTCTTAGCCTAGCTTCTTAGCCTAGCTTCTAGCCTAGCTTCTTAGCCTAGCTTCTAGCCTAGCTTCTTAGCCTAGCTTCTAACCTAGCTTCTTAGCCTAGCTTCTTAGCCTAGCTTCTTAGCCTAGCTTCTAACCTAGCTTCTTAGCCTAGCTTCTAGCCTAGCTTCTTAGCCTAGCTTCTTAGCCTAGCTTCTAGCCTAGCTTCTTAGCCTAGCTTCTTAGCCTAGCTTCTAACCTAGCTTCTTAGCCTAGCTTCTTAGCCTAGCTTCTAACCTAGCTTCTTAGCCTAGCTTCTTAGCCTAGCTTCTTAGCCTAGCTTCTAGCCTAGCTTCTTAGCCTAGCTTCTAACCTAGCTTCTTAGCCTAGCTTCTTAGCCTAGCTTCTTAGCCTAGCTTCTAACCTAGCTTCTTAGCCTAGCTTCTTAGCCTAGCTTCTTAGCCTAGCTTCTAACCTAGCTTCTTAGCCTAGCTTCTTAGCCTAGCTTCTTAGCCTAGCTTCTAGCCTAGCTCTTAGCCTAGCTTCTAACCTAGCTTCTTAGCCTAGCTTCTAGCCTAGCTTCTTAGCCTAGCTTCTAACCTAGCTTCTTAGCCTAGCTTCTAGCCTAGCTTCTTAGCCTAGCTTCTAACCTAGCTTCTTAGCCTAGCTTCTTAGCCTAGCTTCTTAGCCTAGCTTCTAGCCTAGCTTCTTAGCCTAGCTTCTAGCCTAGCTTCTTAGCCTAGCTTCTAACCTAGCTTCTTAGCCTAGCTTCTTAGCCTAGCTTCTTAGCCTAGCTTCTTAGCCTAGCTTCTAACCTAGCTTCTTAGCCTAGCTTCTAGCCTAGCTTCTTAGCCTAGCTTCTTAGCCTAGCTTCTTAGCCTAGCTTCTAGCCTAGCTTCTTAGCCTAGCTTCTTAGCCTAGCTTCTAACCTAGCTTCTTAGCCTAGCTTCTTAGCCTAGCTTCTTAGCCTAGCTTCTAACCTAGCTTCTTAGCCTAGCTTCTTAGCCTAGCTTCTTAGCCTAGCTTCTAGCCTAGCTTCTTAGTCTAGCTTCTAACCTAGCTTCTTAGCCTAGCTTCTAGCCTAGCTTCTTAGCCTAGCTTCTAGCCTAGCTTCTTAGCCTAGCTTCTAGCCTAGCTTCTTAGCCTAGCTTCTAGCCTAGCTTCTTAGCCTAGCTTCTTAGCCTAGCTTCTTAGCTCAGCTAGCTAGCTTGGTAGCTTCCAGCTAGCTGGGTGTGTTTCAGCCACTTTGAGCTTCATCTCTTCTCTTCACAAACCTCTGAGTGACGCCACAGACTAGATCTATATATCTAGATCTAGATCTATATGTTATAGTCTCTAGAGAGAGGAGATGTTTCTGTTTATGAAGCACTTTGTTTAAAGAGGACCTCTCAGTCTCGTCTCCAGCTTCATATTTATGATAAATACATATTTCAGGTTTCTATTAGAACATGTTGACGTGTTTTAAACTTCATAAAACTCTTTATTTCCTCACATCTCTCCGTCTGAAACCTGTTTCAGGGCGCGTTGCCAAACTAGCCGTTATGCAAATGTTTACTTGGTGACATCACCACGTTACGGAAGAAAAGGCGGTACTTCAGGAGCAGTGACTCTAACTGAAAACTATACAAACACTAAAGGACCCTTTAATACTCCACTTATCTGATGTACTATTAATCAGGTGTAGGAGTAGTAGTAGTAGTGGTAGTAGTACTAGTACTAGAAGTATAGTAGTAGTATTAGTACTAGTACTAGAAGTATAGTAGTGGTAGTAGTACTAGTACTAGAAGTATAGTAGTAGTACTAGAAGTATAGTAGTAGTAGTAGTAGTAGTAGTAGTACCTGTAGTGAGGTATAATTTGTGTATAAAGTGTATCTCTGGTTTATCGGGTCAGAACTGAGTCCCCCCCAGAGATCCACCCCTCCCTGCTGGTCTTCTGGTCTAACTGGACCTTTCCTGTAGGGGGTCCACTACAGACCCCCTATAGGACTACCGTTGTCCCCCATTAGAGATAATCCCGGACCAGAGGAGGATCACATGGACCCCTCAGGTCCGGTCCAGTGGGGGGTCCATGTGATCTCCCAGTGCCCCCCCCCCCTAATAAAGAGGTCCAGACCTGCCCAGCTCCGAGCTCAGGGTGTAGACCTCCTCCACGGACCCGTCCCTCCTGGACCCGTCCACCCAGAACTCCACCGGAGCAGAACCGGGCCGGGACGTCGGCATGGCGACAGCAGAGACCAGGACCAGGACCAGGACCAGGACCAGGACCAGGACCAGGACAAGGACCAGGACCAGGACAAGAACCACGACCAGGACCAGGACCAGGATCACACCAGGACCGGGACCGGTTCAGACCGGGTCAGATGTGACCCGATCAGGTCCAGGAGCAGAGTAATCCAGATCAGATCTCAGAGTTAAATCCAGCTCAGTAGAACCCGGATTATGATGATCCTGATGGGCTCTAATCCAGACCAGGACTAGTACCAGAGACTGGACCAGAACCAGAACTAAAACACTGATCAATGTGTGAAATCCTCTTCAGTCCAGACTGGACCAGAACCGGAATTATTAATGTGTTAAATCCTCTTCAGTCTCTGGACCAGAACCAGAACCAGAACCGGGACCAGACGCAGCCGGTCCGGATGTGTCGCAGCTCATCCGGGCCTCAACCCTCAGCTGTGGATCCGTTCAGTCCATCACCCCCCCTCCCGGGTCGCTCCGTGTTTCCGTGTTTCTACCGGCAGCAGGTCCGTTAGTCCCGGTACCGGAGAACAGGACCGGATCAGACCGGAGGAGCGGCACCGGGGATAGGCAGCGGAACCCGGACCGTCGCTGCTCGGAGAGGAGAGGAGGTCTGGAGGTCTGGAGGTCTGGTTCTGGTCTGGTCTCCGTTCAGAGCAGCAAAGCAGCTCCAGATGCAGATGCGTCCAGATGTGATGCTGCATCCGCAGAGAGAGATGCTGCTGTAATCTCACAGCCCCGCCCCCTGGCACCGCAGCGACCAATCACAGCGTGGCAGAGCAGCAGAGCCGCGCTGTGATTGGTCGACAGGTCTGTCAGTCAGCAGAGCCTCAGACAGCAACCTAAATACAGAAATAACCTAAATACATAAACATAAACATGTAGATCAGGAGACATCAGAGACATCAGAGACATCAGGAGACTCTATTGAAATGAGAGCAGAATAAGAATCTGCATAAACATTTAAACTGACAAATAAAATGTTTTCATATCAAGTTTTAATGCAAAGTTATTTTTTTCAACTACATATTCCTTAAAATGACTTCAAATTTACACCAATAAAAATCTGTAAAATATCCCAAAAATATTAATAAAACATTGGACAAATATTAATAAACACAAACAGTCTGACTGCAGTAGAAACACCAACAGCGCCACCCTGAGGACACGAGCTCTACTGACAGTTATCAACCTCCGGTTCTCCTCCAGTTTATATATGTATATTATATATTATAAATTATATATTATATACATTATATATTATATATCATATATTATACATTATATATTATATATTATGTATTATAAATTATATATTATATACATTATATATTATATACATTATATATTATATATTATGTATTATATATTATATTATATATATATAGATCTGTCAATCGATTAAAATATTAATCACAATTAATCACACATTTTTATAAGTTCTAAATGAACCTTAAGGGAGATTTTCAACATGGGGGTGGACAAATATGCTGCTTTATGTAAATGTATGTATATATTTATTATTGTAAATCAATGAACAACACAAAACAATGACAGATTAATTAATTCAGACATTTTCAGTCTTTTTTCTGACATTTTTTTCTATTTTTTCAACATTTTCTTCTGACTTTTATTTTTGACATTTTTCAGTCTTTTTTTTTTTTTTTTTAACTTTTTTCAGATATTATCAGACTTTTTTTTCAGACATTTTTCAGACCTTTTATCAGACAAAAGCCCTCACACATTCACATATCTGGAGGTCAGAGGTCAAGGGACCCCTTTGAAAATGACCATGACAGTTTTTCCTCTCCAACATTTAGCCTCAGTTTGGAGCGTTATTTATTTAACCCACAACAGCCTCTGAAAGACAGAATAACGTCCGGCCTGCCGTCGGAGTGTTAACTGAACTTTAAGTTTCTCAGATATAATATAATATGTGAGCTGTGTATCATCCAGCAGTGACCCTCCGCCATCAGGACGGACAGTTGAGAGTGGATTCATTACCTCTGATTGATGTCATCGGTCCAGATGTGAGCGTGCTCATCAGTTAAAGAGCTCCAGGCAGGTAGACAGATGTTGCTGCTGCTGAACACAACAAGGATTAGAGCTGCCGGCTGAATCATCAGGAAGATCCACCAAGATCTGCATCTGTCCAGATGTTCCCACAGAGGCCTGAATCCAGCGGTGACCTGCCACTGAGGGTAGAAACACTGAAGGAGTCAGGAGTCCCTGAACACACCACCACCTCTCTACAAACCATCTATTCATTCAGTTAACTGGGCATTCAGTGTTAATGGTGATTTAAAGCTGCCAGAGAGCAAATGTGGCGCTAAGATGACAAAGCATTTATTTATTTATCTATTTATTAATGAATTAATTAATTTATCTATCTATTATTTTATTTATTTATTTTATTATCTAATTTTTTTACCTATTATTTATTTATTAATTTACCTACTTATTTATTTAACTATCTATCTATCATTTATTTAATATCTATCTATTATTTTATTTATTTATCTATTATTTATTTATTCATTTATCTATCTATTTATTATTTTATTTATTTATCTATTATTTATTTTACTATTTAATTTTCTTGATCTATTATTTGTTTATTAATTAATTTATTATTTTATTTATTTATCTATCTATTTATTTATTATTTTATTTATTTATTTAACTATCTATCTATTATTTATTGATTTATCTATTTATTTATTATACATTTATTATTTTATTGACCTACAATTAGTGTCATGCTGTATTTAGCTCATAAATCCCCCCCCCCATGTGAACGTTTTAACTGTAAACTCCCTTCAGACTAAAAACAAGGAACAAACAAGAAATCCAGAGATAATAATTAATTTTTTTCCTCTCAAAGTTGAGGCGGCAAAAAGCAGCATTTATGAGACAAGACATTTTTTTTGGTTCCTTAAATAAAATATATTTCAGTCATTAAAT
Source organism: Sebastes schlegelii (assembly GCA_014673565.1). NCBI lineage: Eukaryota > Metazoa > Chordata > Actinopteri > Perciformes > Sebastidae > Sebastes > Sebastes schlegelii. The sequence goes on along the minus strand of CM025828.1, from coordinate 38,290,215 downwards.
ATGTGAATAAATATATATGGTTGAAGATGTAAATAAAACCTTAAACCTCACTAAACGATGTGATATTCAGAAGAGATGATGCATTATTAATATTAACTATTTAAATATGTTTGTCATTAACTTCAGGAGATTATCTGATTTTAAAAAACATGTGGACGAGACATGGGAATCAGGAAATGTTAAATATGAACAGTTCTATCATTCAGCCGACATTTTAGAAGGTTCACTGTAAAACACAAGAGTATTTTTCATTTCTTTATTTTATAAAGGTGTATTTAATGTCCTATATTTTCATGTAAATAAATAGATCAGAGATTTATACTTTTACATTTAATAAAACTTCTTTAACTGAAGCCTGTTTCTGTGATGTGGTTACACATTAAATAGAGGAATGTGAAATCAGAGGGAAACAGGTCATGCAGTCAGCATGCTGGTGACCTCTGACCTTTACCACCTCCAGTATACAGGTGGAGTCACATGAGAAGAGCCTAAAGGGCAGATGTGACTGAAGGCTGCTGATTGATCCGGCTGAGGACATCAATATTTAGTTGTATTTCTTTCAATCAAATCCTTCTTCTTGTTTTCTCACCTCCCAGTCTGTCTGTCTGTAACAAGTGAATGTGAATCAATAAAGTTGTATCTGTTATTGAAAGGACGCAGCTGAATTAAAGAGCGTCTTCAAAACCTTTACAAACAAACACAAATCACATTTTACAGCATTTTAACATCTGCTCATTAGAGAGGAAGCATTTAACGGCTTGATGTGTTAATGGAGTTAAGGTCAATTAATCTGCCAGTATTAGTTGATTAGGAATTTATCAGACAAAATACTGCTCTACCGATTATTTTGACTTTTAAATATATATATAAATAATTCATAAACAATTTAAATATTATTATTTACACCAAACTCCATCCATAAATCTCACTATTACTAATATTACTCATATTCAGCTTAATATAATTATCATCACTAAACTCCATCCATAAATCTCACTATTACTAATATTACTCATATTCAGCTTAATATAATTATCATCACTAAACTCCATCCATAAATCTCACTATTACTAATATTACTCATATTCAGCTTAATATAATTATCATCACTAAACTCCATCCATAAATCTCACTATTACTAATATTACTCATATTCAGCTTAATATAATTATCATCACTAAACTCCATCCATAAATCTCACTATTACTAATATTACTCATATTCAGCTTAATATAATTATCATCACTAAACTCCATCCATAAATCTCACTATTACTAATATTACTCATATTCAGCTTAATATAATTATCATCACTAAACTCCATCCATAAATCTGTTGACTTGTTGTTATGGAGTAGTGTGAGATGTTGAACCCTGTGTTTTGACTCGCAGGTGGCTTCATTGTCTGATTGGCTGGAATCACCTGAAAGTCCTGCGAGTCGTTGCTGAGGGAGAACTAGCCCAGCACTAGTGTGACGTCAGCAGTAGGTGGATGTGAACTTCCTAGTTTTAGTTTGATGTCAACAGAGTTCCTCTTTAACACCGTTCAACACGACCAGAACCAGGACAAACCCGGTCCAAAACCAGGACAAACACGACCAGAACCAGGACAAACCCGGTCCAGCTCGGTTCTAGCTACAGAAGAAGCCTCCTGGTGGTTCTCTGGTTCCTCTCAGAGTGTTTCTAGATGTTGAGATGAGTTCTTCTGGACTTCTCTGGGCGGTTCTGGTTCTGGTTCCGGTGTGTGTGCTGCTCGGTTCCGCGGGGGATGTGACCACCATCGGAACCACCGGGCTTCGACCCACCGGGACCAACTCCAGCCGGCTGAACTCCACCCATCCCGGTACCGGAGGTTCGATCCCCGGCCTCCGCGGGATGCAGGCGGACAGCTCGATGATCCAGCGGGCCCTCTACGTCCTGATCGGCTTCACCATGCTGGGAGTCCTCTACTTCCTCATCCGAGCGGTCCGGTGAGTCACAACCACAGTCCTGAATACTACTATTACTATCACCTAACGGGTTAAAAGTGTTCTGAGATGAAAGCCGAACTGAAGAGAAGCTCCTCCAGCTTTATAAAATCACATTCATCACATGATACAGATATTACAGAAGTGTTGATAAGAGAAGAAACATTAAATCACGAGTTTTATGAAGGGAGTCTGGTGTAATGTTTGTGCTCATGCAGGGAAATAGCAGGATTTGAGACACAGCTTGGTTTAAAGGGGTTCAACACCACAGAAGGATATTAATTTATCTGATAAATTAGCTATATATTATAATAAACTAATAAATTAGCTATATACAATATTTAACTATATACTATAATAAATTGAGAAATTAACTATATACTATAATAAACTGATAAATTATCTATATACTATAATAAACTGAGAAATTATCTATATACTATAATAAACTGAGAAATTAACTATATACTATAATAAACTGATAAATTAACTATATACTATAATAAACTGATAAATTAACTATATACTATAATAAACTGATAAATTATCTATATACTATAATAAACTGAGAAATTAACTATATACTATAATAAACTGATAAATTATCTATATACTATAAGAAGCTGATAAATTAGCCGAACTGAAGAGAAACTCCTCCAGCTTTATAAAATCACATTCATCACATGACACAGAGAAAACAGAAGAGTTGAGAAGAGAAGAAACATTAAATCACGAGATTTATGAACGGAGTTTGGTGTAATGTTTGTGCTCATGCAGGGAAATAGCAGGATTTGAGACACAGCTTGGTTTAAAGGGGTTCAACACTACAGAAGGATATTAATATATCTGATAAATTATTAGATTAATACAAAAAATGATGATGGATTAATTGACATCACACCAAACTTCCTTCATAAACCTACCGATTTAATGTTTCTTCTGGTATCAGCTGATGTATATATGCTGTAAAATATGATTTATGGCCTTTTGTAAAGTTTTAGGAGACACTCTTTAATTCGTATCTCATCCAACAAACTGAATTTATTTTGATCTGCTTCACTCACTAATCTCACCATCCTCCGTTTATCCTCCGGTTTAGTTTCTGAATGAATCGATCAAAAGGTTTGTGTGGTATTATCTGAATAGTCACCTACTCACTCTAACCATCCTCAATGCATTCAGTTTCAAAACACGACAGATCTCACACCAGACTCCATCTAAAAAACAAGCCATTGAATGCTTTCTCTCCTCTTGGCGATGGTACACAGAGACGTGTTGTTCTAAAGCTCTTCAGTTCTGCATGAATCTGATACCGCTGATCCTCCTCTACCAGTTTATTCATTATCACTAAAAGCAATACCACACCAAACTCCATCTAGAAATCTCACAATTTAACACGTCGTCTCTAATCAGCAGCTGCATTCAGGCTGTAAACGCTGATTCAGGTGGTTTATAAAGCAGTAGGAGCCCATCTGGAGTTCAGCATGTGTCTGCTCCACCAGACGTCAATCAGTCAATCAGTCAATCGATCCATGTACCATCATTAAGCTGATAACGATGGTGATGTCTTCTTGGTTGACAGGCTGAAGAGGCCGGCCTATAAGAAGAAGTACGGTCTGCTGTCGAACTACGACGACTCGGTGGAGATGGAGGCGGTGGAGAGCGAGGAAGACGACACGCTGTACGAAGCTCGCAGCCTCCGCAGGTCAGAGGTCAACACACAACAACACTGATACTGCATGTCACCACCAGCTCACTAACCACACACAGAACGTATACTGATCAGAAGTGAAAGTCAATAGTTGGCTCCCAGCAGCAGAGCTACCGGACGCCAGTAAAACGTCCTCCTACAACAGAGCCGTATAAAAGTAAAACTACATTATTGCTATTCTGTTGTAGTGTCCTGTGTTGAACGATAGAATATTATAAATATAACTAGAAAAGCAATTTGTGAATAAATGTCGGTGTGAATGCTGGATGCTGAAGAGCTGACGCTACGCTGTGATGCTGGATGAAATGTTGTGAGAAGAAGATGGAAGTAGTAGGAATAGTTGGAAAAGTGCTAATGGGTTTAATTTGTATGAATATCATTGAAAAGTTGAATAATACCAATAGTGTATAAAAGATTGTTTTTGAATAGCTGACATTAAACTGTATAGCAAGATTATGAATCAGTAAATATAAGTTGTAATTGCATGAAAAGCAGCTGAAGCCTTATAAATAGTTAGTTCTGAGTTCCCTGTTAAGAGAAGTTACCTTCTGGGGCTTTTATTTTGAAAAACTAGGTGAATCCCTCGTTTCCTGTTAACATACAAAAAGGGGGAATTTTACCAAGCTCCAAACAAAGTTAAGTATTTGAAAAAGTACAATTGGGATGAATGAAAGTTGAATGATAGACAGAATCTATGGAAGATGTGGAACATGTTACAGTTTGAATGGAGTTTCTAGGTGAAAGTATGAACGAGCAGTGAAGAGTTGAAAATGTTTAAATTCTGAACATCTCTTCCATTCATTTCAATGGAGAATTTTTGATGGATTATGGTTAATAATTCTGAAAATATGAACATTATGAATAAGAAAAGTAATAGCCATCATGTCCTAATTGAGCTGCACGTTTTGATGTTTGAATGGAGTTTCTATTTTGAAAAATGTGGAACGAGTAGCGATGCAAAAAAAGTGGTCTGACGAGAGAAATCAAAATAAAGTCAGCAGAAGAACATGAAGCTTCAGCATTCACACCAATAAGCCTTTCAGTCCAAAATGGCAGCTGTTGTAAAAAAAACCCAACTTTGTTGGCTGCACTGAGACAGCTGATCACAGATCAGTCAGCACACCTTACACTTCCTGTTTCATCCCCCAAAGCATTATGGGAACTGTAGTTCCCAAACTGATTATCCCCAAATAAAAGTCAGACAGAGAATAACATGACTGATATTCATCAGTTTTAACTTGAACCAGTCATCAACAACATCAAACATCCCAGCTGATCAGACCAGGAGCTCAATCTATAAACTGATTGATCAACAGAGATGTGACTGATCCACAGTCAGCTGACCTTTGGTAACACACTGTATAGTAACTGCTGTGAGTATTGATCTGCTGATTGATCTGATCGGTGTGTTATCTGTGTGTCTGTTCAGATGAGTCCTGATGGATCAGAGGAGTGGAGTGTTTACGGTCAGCTGATATTGATTATGGATCAGAGAGAGAGAGAGGACTGATCAATGATGCTGCAGGAGGAAGAAGAAACGGACCAAACGGTTGTTGGAGATCGATGCCAAAGCTGCTCGAGGAGCAGGATAATCATTATTTTTTTAAGGTGGTATTGGATGATGGAGTAGAAGCAGGCGAGACGGATCAGTAGATCATTTTGATAATCACCCTCTGTTTTTATTATTATTGTTATTAGTTTTTTCATTCTGAGTGCTTTAACTACTGCAGACTGCCTCCAGGCCAGCTGATGAAGCTGCTCGGAGGACTTCTCCGTATCCATATCACTTTCATTTCTGCCCTGTTAAAGGATGCTTCTGGTTTATTTGGCGTGTTTTCCTTTAAATGTGACTGAAATGAACCCCTCACACCAAACTCCATTCATAAACCATCAATTTCATATTTCCTCTGGTATCAGCAGATAAAATATGATTTATACTCTTTTGTACATTATTTAGTGGCCACTCTTTAGTTGGGCATCAAACAGAAGCAGCCTCTAACTCCTGACGACGAGCGGCAACTAGTTTCTGAACGCCAAGAATACAAAGAAGAAGATTCAGAAGATGTAGTTTCCGTTAGCCGCCGCTGGAGGATGAAGACTCTGGTTGTGCATTAAAGACGTCTCGTTTTATTTTGGTGTATTTTTTAATCTCTCAGCTTCGTATTGACTCCAGGATCCTATTTATAACCTGCAAACATCAGACCGCCAATACGCCATGACCACGCCCCCTTTAGGGGGAACCAACCCCGTGTCCCTCAGAGACGTAACGGAGGAAACAGAAGTTCAAACGTGTCTCCAAACTTCTCCAGGCTATAGACTGGAGCTTGAGTAATTCAGTCACACATTAACGTTCTAGCAGCATCAGACTAAATCTCAGCCTGTAGATCAAACCGTTGGTTATTAACAGACAACACTCAGTCAGATATGTAGCGATGTCTGGATCAGTAATCTCCTCCTCTGGAGGGACGTGGTGGAGATCAAACTTCATTTACGAAGGTCTCACCAACGCTCAGGTTCAGGCAACATCACTAAATAACTATTAGACATGTTTAAAACAAACGTTTGTAGAACGAGAGATGAATGAAAACCAACTGGTCAGAATAACAAACATTGAAGTGTGAGATCTTCTGGGTTTGATGTTCGTTGCATGTTTCAGCGAGGACGCAGAGAAACAGGAAGTAGATCTGAGAGGTGAAACCAGGTCAGCGTCAGACGGAGTTAAACCTGAATCATCTCTAACACGCTGAGTTAAAGTAAACACACCCACAGAGAGAGAAGCTGTTGACTCACCGGGGCAATGTGCACATCACCGCTTTGTTTGTTTGCGTGTTAGTGAGGCTGCAGGTTGAACTGCTGTTTGTGTTTCTATATCTGATGATCCAGATTATTACCAACAAGGTCCAACATGTGAGAAGACGAATAACACACAAAGGAGACATTCAACATAGAAACAGCTGGAATGAGAATAAATCAGCTGCACGTTTATGTAAAACACATCCGATTGAAATAAACCAGAATCATCTTCTAAGTTGCTCTTTAATTATAACTCAGTAATATTTCATTTCACTTTATTTTATTGCGAATAATTTACTCATAACTTCAGTTTATTCAGTTTTAAGTTTTGCAGAACGAACCTTTTGTATGAATTATAAAGAAAACGTGTTCCATTTAAAGCCAAATAAATATGAACTCTATTATTTATTATTTGACACGCTGTATTCTTGCCTGTAAACAACTTCCATATTTTTATTCACATCTAATGGTGTGAACGCCGGCGTTGTTCTCCAGGTCTTTAATAAACTTCTATTTCTTCACACGGTGGTTGGACTCGACTCTCTTAAAGGACATTCCTTACAGGAAGCTCTGAATGAGGCTTGCTTTACAAAATAAAAGCCCTCAACTCTCACAGTATATTAACAGGAAACTAAGGGATGGACCTGATTTTTCAAAATAAATGTTCATTTTATAATATTTTTCACTTTTTTATTCGACATTTTTCAGACTTTTTTTAGATCTTTTTTTCAGATCTTTTATTTTGGACATTTTTCAAACTTTTTTTTAGACATTTTTTCAGATTTTTCTTTCAGATTTTTTTTCGGACATTTTTCAGATCTTTTTTTTCAGACTTTTATTTCGGACATTTTTTTCAGACATTTTATTTAGATCTTTTTTTTTTTCAGACATTTTTGTCCAACATTTTTTAGACTTTTTTTAGATCTTTTTTTTCAGACTTTTCTGTCCGGCATTTTTCAGATCTTTTATTTCAGACATTTTGTCCGACATTTTCTCAGACTTTTTTTAGATCTTTTTTTTCAGACTTTTTTCAGACATTCTTCCTAAACACTACTTTCTGTCTAACGTATAATAGTTTTAAAGGTTTATTCTACCTTCTAGACGTCTAGTCTGCATTTGTGCTTTAAGATTTCTGTATTTTCAACAACGCTTTGCAATTATTTCAGCTGTCAGCATTCGTTGGAATTATTTAAGTTGATGTGTGTAAATTAACAATCATGATTAGTTCCATATTAAATTTTTTTTTTCAAGACACTTGGACATTCAGTAACTTATTTAAAAATATGGAGCCATAAAATAAAAAAAGGATTCTATTATCTTTGATATGTTTCAGTGGTTTCAACACAAAATCTTTATTTTCAGTCGGCTGCTCGCGTCAAAGTTCCACTTTCAGAACATTTAACAGTTTTTAGGATCATGTCTAAAGAAATACAAATAAAATTAAAGCTGCAAGCAGCGATGAACGGGCCCTCGCCCCTAATTGCGTGTAGGGGATGCTGGCGGGACGCGGACTGACGGGCCCGGGCACGGTGAAGCCGAAACTCTGACGAGCGCCACGACGCCTGCCGCAAGACTCTATGACAAGCGGTTCACGAGTTATGAAAGGGGGCGTGGCTAATGTGTAGGGGGCGGGGATAACCTTCACCAATGAAACAGGCACTCTCTGCTGAGTGATACAACACCTCCCACAAGACTCTACGACAAACGGTTCATGAGTTATGAAAGGGGGCGGGGCTAACGTCTTGGGGCGGGGCTAAGAATATAATTTTTCATATACATGTCATCAGTAGTGGACCACCATCATACCTGAGAGATTTGGGGCAGATCGGACTATGTACAGTTGAGTTACAATAACTGCCTGTTTCATGGCGAAAGGGTCAAAATGGCCGCCACGCTACGGTCCGATCGTTAAGTCGACACTCACGATTTTAATAACTTTTCATCTTCAAGGTCTTAAGATGGTCCTGACCAAATATCATCTCGATCTGATCAAATCTCTAGGAGGAGTTCGTTAAAGTACGCGGCCTATAAAACGCTAAAAGTGACATGAAATCCAATATGGCCGACTTCCGGGGGGGCGGAGCTAATGAAACCCAATGAGGAATATGTTTCAAATGATGAGTGGGATATGCATACCAAATTTCATGAATATCGGATCAACTTTGACAAAGTTAAAATTTCAACGCGTTAGGGGGCGCTATGGAGCCGGCTAAACACACTGAGCCTAATGGCTATACAGTTACATAAAGTTAACAGGTGTCTATCATGTCGCCAAATTTCATGAGTTTTCGAGTACCTAAAGGTATGTTTAAAATCTGAAAGACATAAGGGGGCGCTAGAGAGCCAACATGCCACGCCCAAGCAAAATTTCACCACTAAAATTAAGTAATTACTAGTTTGGATGTGTGTGCAAAGTTTCATAAATTTTTGTGCATCCTAAAGTCTTCAAATATGCGTTCGTAAATTCTAAAATCACGCAGGAAGTCCAACATGGCTGACTTCCTGTTGGCCGAAAATATCTCAAAAACATTTTTTCCAGGTATGAGGGTGTGAGCAATGACATACTTGAATTTCGTGAAGATCGAAGAAACTTTCTCTGAAAAACTGCGTACGTTAGGGGGCGCTATGGAGCCCTATGGAGACACCCGAGCCCAGTCACTCCAGAACATTGAATTTCCCACCAGTTCTGACGCATACGCCACTTTTGGTGAGTTTTGGGGATGGCTAAGGTCGTCAAAAACGCGATATTCCAGCAGAAAAAGAATAATAATCTGCAGAAAAACAACAGGTTCCTTGCACTAAAGTGCCAGGACACCGTAGGGCCCCTAATGATGTTTCTCTGATTAGAAGCAGATTGTTAAATCACCTGAGCTGCTCCTTTACTGGAGTCGTACGCTGAAGCTGTGTGGGATGTAAAGGAATATACAGCAGCAACATACAGTATATATATTATATAATACAATCAACTAGATTTAAGAGGCACCACAACATCCAACCAGCAGGATGTTGAACTGCAGATTCAGAGAAACAAAAACAAACAACCACAGAGAGGAGTGGAGCTTTGAAAAAGCCGCCTTTATTTTGTAGTAGAGAACAACAGGAAGTTGTTACAGACATTTGAGGACGGTGAAGTCACAGACGGTTCCTCCGGGACATCCACACAACTTCCCGATCCTCGAACCTTTACGCACCGCACACTGCTCGCCTGCATCACACTGACACACACACACACACACACACACACACACACACACACACACACACACACACACACACACACACACACACAGTTAATGCTTTACATTAATTATACACAACAAAACAATAAACCATGTAACAGCAGCAGAATACTCCGTTACATTCACACGAGCTGCACTTCATGGACACTAAAAATATTAAATATTATAAAGGAGTTTTATCTTTTTCAGTCTCAACAGGAGATTTTAAAGCTGATGAACAACTTGAATCGTCACTTCAATAAAAATAAAGGAATCCTGAGACGCCTAGAAACATTTAATACAACTGATTATTTACTAGAGCAGGACGATTCACCTACAGTATCTCCTGACTCACCTTACTGTCACCATACCTGGGTGATGATTCAATATTCTGATTTATTAGGGCCCGAGCACGAAAGTGCCAGGACCCAACGGTGTCCTGGCACTTTCGTGCAAGGAACCTATTGTTTTTGTCAGGATTATTCTTTTTCTGCTGCGAGATCGTGTTTTTGAGGCCTTTCCCATCCCCAAAAACTCACCAAAATTGGAACATGCGTCGGGAGTGGCAAAAATTGCAATATTCTGTATTGATTAGGAACGGGCGTCACCAGCGGGCTCTATAGCGCCCCCTAGCGCGTTGAAATCTAAAGTTGATCCGATATTCTTGAAATTTGGTATGCATATCCCACTCATCATTTGAAACATATTCCTCATTGGGTTTCATTAGCTCCGCCCCCCCGGAAGTCGGCCATATTGGATTTCATGTCACTTTTAGCGTTTTATAGGCCGCGTACTTTAACGAACTCCTCCTAGAGATTTGATCAGATCGAGTTGAAATTTGGTCAGGACCATCTTAAGACCTTGAAGATGAAAAGTTATTAAAATCGTGAGTTTTCACTTAACGATCGGACCGTAGCGTGGCGGCCATTTTGAGCCATTCGCCATGAAACAGGCAGTTATTGTAACTCAACTGTACATAGTCCGATCTGCCCCAAATCTCTCAGGTATGATGGTGGTCCACTACTGATGACATGTATATGACAAATTATACTCATAGCCCCGCCCCCTTTCATAACTCATGAACCGTTTGTCGTAGAGTCTTGTGGGAGGTGTTGTATCACTCAGCAGAGAGTGCCTGTTTCATTGGTGAAGGTTATCCCCGCCCCCTACACATTAGCCACGCCCCCTTTCATAACTCGTGATCCGTTTGTCGTAGAGTCTTGTGGGAGGTGTCATATCACTCAGCAGAGAGTGCCTGTTAAGTTGGTGTCGTTATCCCCGCCCCCTACACATTAGCCACGCCCCCCTTCATAACTCGTGAACCGCTTGTCGTAGAGCCTTGCGGCAGGCGTCGTGGCGCTCGTCAGAGTTTCGGCTTCACGGTGCCCGGCCGCGTCGGTCGGCGCCCCGCCAGCATCCCCGACACGCAAGGGGCGAGGGCCCGTTCATCGCTGCTTGCAGCTTTAATTGTGATTGTTGTTAACTTCTTTACCTCTAGACCATGAAGAGAACAAGTTGAATCAGACACTTCTAGAGACTTTTACTTTGGAAAATCTCTAAATGAATCCAGTAAAAATGTTTGATTTTCAGCACGTATGTAGTCAGAGACGTCCTGAAGTCAAATATATCAGGAATTATTCATAATAAATATTATATAATTTTCTCCACAGATTAGTGGTGTTTTCTTTTTAATTTATAAGTAATGTAATGTTTTATCCTTCTGGTGAATATAATCCATCAATCTGATTTCCATAGATGTATTTTGTAAATACAGTTCCCTTTCTTAACACCTTATTTTGAAAAGCGGACGAAATTGATAAAATTTGATTATAGAAATAATTTAATTATGGATTCGTTAGAATATCGATGAGGTAAATATTAATGAGGATAATATTAATGAGCGTTCTTACAGCAGGAAGCCAGCCGAGCTTCTTCTCTGACGACGGCATCTGTTTGTTCTTTAACTTCTCCAGAACTTCCTGAAGAGCTTCAATCTGAGGAGAGAAGACAGATGTCAACTCAACGTGTTCTTCATGTTCCTCCATCAGATATAGATATCTAGACATAGATATCTATATCTATATAGATATAGATATCCAACAGTCTGCTGCTTCACTTCACACATCTCTCCAGTTTAAGATAAAGTCCTGAGAGTTTGAACAGAGTGAGACCTCTCTGGATATTTACAGGAGCTTCTTGTCAAATGGAAACTCTTTAGTGTCTTTAGTGAAACTAACACAAACAGGAACAGCAACTAACGGCTGGTTTCACTGGAGATTATTATTATTATTATCAACTGTTTAAATGTCACAATCTACGAGAACCTGAAGAGAAAAGAATTTAAACATTTAAAGTCATTTCATCATTATGAGATTAAAGCTGTCAGCAGTAAATCTTCAGCATGTTTAGCCGTGTTATAAATTCATTATGTGCTCTGTACGTTAAAGATAAACTACTCAGTAAAATGTTAATTACATACATGTTGTTTTATGAATACATCAGTAATAATAATCCAATATACAGAAGTAAAACACTGATCATATTTCAGCACTAGGAGTACTTTTACATTGGATACATCATGATCGCTGATAATACTTAGACTTAAAGTATTACTAGTAGTAAAGTAAAGGATCTGATTCTACTGAATATATAAACCTATATAGTTTATTATTGAATATTGCTGTAATCTTTATCCAGTTCTCAGGCTGACGTCACATTTCAGATCATTTATTCTTAGAAATGAATAAATAATTGAATAAATAGATAAATAAATGAATAGATAAATTAATAAATAAACAGATAAATAAATAAATAGATAAATAAATGGATAAATAAATAGATACATAAATGAATAGATAAATAAATAAATTAATAAATAAACAGATTAATAAATAAATTAATAGATAAATAAATTAATTAATAAATAGATAAATGAATGAATAAATGGATAAATAAATAAAATAAATGGATAAATAAATAAATTAATAAATAAACAGATAAATAAATAGATAAATAAATAAATTTATAAATAGATAAATGAATGAATAAATAAAATAGATAGATAAATAAATAACTAAATGAATAAATAAATAAATGAATGACTAAATGTGTCTGGACTCACCAGTTCTTCCACCTCTCGTGTCTTGATGGCATCGTCTTCAGGTGATCTCTCCTCTATCAGCTCCTCACTGCTCCCCAAAACCACCAGCAGCCAGCAGGAGGCGCTGAGGAGCAGCATCCTGCCGCTGACCATGGCGCTGATGGACTGGGCGGGACGTCAAGGGAAGAGACGCTGAGGGAGGCTGAGGGACTCTGAGGCACGCCAAGAGACGCTGATGGACGCTGATGGACTCGAACCGAGTGGGACGCTGAGGGACGCCAAGGGACGTTGAGGGAAGCTGACCGGGCAGGACTCTGAGGCACACCGAGGGACGCCGAAGGACGCCGAAGGACTTGGACTCTGATCTCCTCAGACTGTCCTCTGAATACTGAGATCTCAGACATGAAGGAGTTTAAGAGCGAGCAGCTCTGACGTCAGAGCGACGGTGATATTTACCGTCTGATAACGAGACAACCAGCAGGCCGACCTCCAAGGTCAGCGGGGAGAACAACCTCCGCTCCCTCAGACAGGAAGTGACGCCAGCAGCTTCATTTGTACTTCAACTGATTTTTAAAAAGCTGTGATGGATCCTCTGAGATCCTCAGTAATAAACCTAAAGACCAACTGTTATTATAACAAACAGATTCATCTCCACATATAGGAAATACCATTAAAAACTCTTTAAAGGACCTCTCAGAACACGAAGTAAACACACAACCCCACTTCTATCACTTATTACCGGACTGATCACAGTGACGTCACGTTTTCTAGAGAACAGCTGGATGTGACGTCACGTTTTCTAGAGAACAGCTGGATGTGACGTCACGTTTTCTAGAGAACAGCTGGATGTGACGTCACGTTTTCTAGAGAACAGCTGGATGTGACGTCACGTTTTCTAGAGAACAGCTGGATGCGACGTCACGTTTTCTAGAGAACAGCTGGATGCGACGTCACGTTTTCTAGAGAACAGCTGGATGTGAGTGACGTCACGTTTTCTAGCGAACAGCTGGATGTGAGTGACGTCACGTTTTCTAGAGAACAGCTGGATGTGACGTCACGTTTTCTAGAGAACAGCTGGATGTGAGTGACGTCACGTTTTCTAGAGAACAGCTGGATGTGAGTGACGTCACGTTTTCTAGAGAACAGCTGGATGCGACGTCACGTTTTCTAGAGAACAGCTGGATGCGACGTCACGTTTTCTAGAGAACAGCTGGATGTGACGTCACGTTTTCTAGAGAACAGCTGGATGTGACGTCACGTTTTCTAGAGAACAGCTGGATGTGACGTCACGTTTTCTAGAGAACAGCTGGATGTGACGTCACGTTTTCTAGAGAACAGCTGGATGTGAGTGACGTCACGTTTTCTAGAGAACAGCTGGATGTGACGTCACGTTTTCTAGAGAACAGCTGGATGTGACGTCACGTTTTCTAGAGAACAGCTGGATGTGAGTGACGTCACGTTTTCTAGAGAACAGCTGGATGCGACGTCACGTTTTCTAGAGAACAGCTGGATGTGAGTGACGTCACGTTTTCTAGAGAACAGCTGGATGTGACGTCACGTTTTCTAGAGAACAGCTGGATGTGAGTGACGTCACGTTTTCTAGAGAACAGCTGGATGCGACGTCACGTTTTCTAGAGAACAGCTGGATGCGACGTCACGTTTTCTAGAGAACAGCTGGATGTGAGTGACGTCACATTTTCTATAGAACAGCTGGATGCGACGTCACGTTTTCTAGAGAACAGCTGGATGTGACGTCACGTTTTCTAGAGAACAGCTGGATGTGAGTGACGTCACGTTTTCTAGAGAACAGCTGGATGTGAGTGACGTCACGTTTTCTAGAGAACAGCTGGATGCGACGTCACGTTTTCTAGAGAACAGCTGGATGCGACGTCACGTTTTCTAGAGAACAGCTGGACGCGACGTCACGTTTTCTAGAGAACAGCTGGACGCGAGGTCACGTTTTCTAGAGAACAGCTGGATGTGAGTGACGTCACATTTTCTATAGAACAGCTGGATGCGACATCACGTTTTCTAGAGAACAGCTGGATGTGAGTGACGTCACGTTTTCTAGAGAACAGCTGGATGTGAGTGACGTCACGTTTTCTAGAGAACAGCTGGATGCGACGTCACGTTTTCTAGAGAACAGCTGGATGTGAGTGACGTCACGTTTTCTAGAGAACAGCTGGATGTGAGTGACGTCACGTTTTCTAGAGAACAGCTGGATGTGAGTGACGTCACGTTTTCTAGAGAACAGCTGGATGTGAGTGACGTCACGTTTTCTAGAGAACAGCTGGATGTGAGTGACGTCACGTTTTCTAGAGAACAGCTGGATGTGAGTGACGTCACGTTTTCTAGAGAACAGCTGGATGTGAGTGACGTCACGTTTTCTAGAGAACAGCTAGATGTGAGTGACGTCACGTTTTCTATAGAACAGCTGGATGCGACGTCACGTTTTCTAGAGAACAGCTGGATGCGACGTCACGTTTTCTAGCGAACAGCTGGATGTGACGTCACGTTTTCTAGAGAACAGCTGGATGTGACGTCACGTTTTCTAGCGAACAGCTGGATGTGACGTCACGTTTTCTAGAGAACAGCTGGATGTGACGTCACGTTTTCTAGAGAACAGCTGGATGTGACGTCACGTTTTCTAGAGAACAGCTGGATGTGACGTCACGTTTTCTAGCGAACAGCTGGATGTGACGTCACGTTTTCTAGCGAACAGCTGGATGTGAGGTCACGTTTTCTAGAGAACAGCTGGATGTGAGTGACGTCACGTTTTCTAGAGAACAGCTGGATGTGAGTGACGTCACGTTTTCTAGAGAACAGCTGGATGTGAGTGACGTCACGTTTTCTAGAGAACAGCTGGATGTGAGTGACGTCACGTTTTCTAGAGAACAGCTGGATGTGAGTGACGTCACGTTTTCTAGAGAACAGCTAGATGTGAGTGACGTCACGTTTTCTATAGAACAGCTGGATGCGACGTCACGTTTTCTAGAGAACAGCTGGATGCGACGTCACGTTTTCTAGCGAACAGCTGGATGTGACGTCACGTTTTCTAGAGAACAGCTGGATGTGACGTCACGTTTTCTAGCGAATAGCTGGATGTGACGTCACGTTTTCTAGCGAACAGCTGGATGTGACGTCACGTTTTCTAGAGAACAGCTGGATGTGACGTCACGTTTTCTAGAGAACAGCTGGATGTGACGTCACGTTTTCTAGAGAACAGCTGGATGTGACGTCACGTTTTCTAGCGAACAGCTGGATGTGACGTCACGTTTTCTAGCGAACAGCTGGATGTGAGGTCACGTTTTCTAGCGAACAGCTGGATGTGAGGTCACGTTTTCTAGAGAACAGCTGGATGTGAGTGACGTCACGTTTTCTAGAGAACAGCTGGATGTGAGTGACGTCACGTTCCGACAGAGCTGCAGAGTTTTAGGGGGATGTTCCTTTAAGACGGCGGCCTCAGACTGACAGGAAGTGGCGTGGCGCTTCAGGGTCTCCGAGTGTCACCGTTTACGTCAAAGCACATAAGAAGCTGTAATACGTTCCTCACAGTTTGACTCCTGACTGACGAGGTCATCGTTTATCAAACAGATCAAACAGCTGTTTAACTCAGCCGGGGGTCAAAGTTCAAACCGACCCCATCATCAGGAGGAGGAGAGGAAATACATCCCCTTTAAATATTGATCCCAGTTTATAGACGAAGACATAAAGAGGAAGATGCAGTTATGTTTTTAATAACAAAATACTTTTTTCCTCCAAATATCTTCATTTCATTTTCTAACAGTCTCCAGTGATTCACCGACCGAACCCCGAACCCGTCAACAGAACCAAACACAAACATCCAAACGTCTCTTTAACTGAACACAAACAGTCTCTACATGCTGCGACCGTCTCCGTTCCTGCAGCACGGAAACATCCAACTAAGAACAAATGAGATGAGCTTTAAAATAGACTAAATAAATAAATAATGTTCACTTTGAAAGGAAAACAAAGAGGATCTTCCCGGCTGCACCTCGTCCCACAATGCTCTCTGGCTCTAAAGCAGAAGAAATAAATATTAAATATAACAATGAGGAGCAGACTTTTAGTCCCAAAACACTGGATCCTACATTTCCCATAATGCACCTGGATTTCATTAGAGCCTCCCTCAAAGAACATATATATACATACATATATATACACATATATACATGTATGTATATACACATATATACATACATATATATATACACATACATACATACATACATATATATATATATATACATATATACACACATATATACATGTATGTATATACACGTGTATATATATATACACACACGTGTGTATATATACACATGTATATATATACACACACATATATATATACACACGTATATATATACACACACACGTATGTATATATATATACACGTGTATATGTGTATATGTGTATATATATATATATATATATATCTCGCTGAGAAGTGAAAGTCAATAGTTGGTTCTATGTCGACATCAGCGCCCAGCAGCAGAGCTACGTGTCCGCCATTTTGGACTGAAAGTGACGCCAGTAAAACGTCTGCCTACAAAAAAGAGACGTACAAAAGTAAAACTACATTATTTCTATTCTATAATAATAATAATAATAATAATAATAATAAAAAATAATACAACTACAAAGAGCTTTCAGTCCAAAATGGCAACCGCGGAGTTTCGTCTCTTTGCCTGCCGGTCTGATAAATCTCTCAAACTCCACACCAGACTGTACGTTAGAGGTCTGTAGTCTGATGACATCACTATGACATCATCTGGCCACAGATGACATCATACGGCAGTTTTCATTGGCTGAGGAGGACGAACCAGCAAAAAGTGTTCCTCCTAATTTTTACCTTTTCTATGAATCACCGTGTAAACTCAGGATAAATACAGGATGTACCTGTGTGTGTACCTGTGTGTGTACAGATGTGTGTACAGGTGTGTGTACAGGTGTGTGTACCTGTATGTGTACCTGTGTGTACAGGTGTGTGTAGTTCTGTGTGTAGTTCTTACTTCAGTCTTTGGAGTTAGACTTGAACCCCTGCTGAGCCTGAAACACATCAGCAGACATCCGGTCAGAGACCATGTGACCTGCTAACAGACTGACAGTAATATAAAACTGTATCAACAACTTGTAAACTCCAGAGAACCAGTTTGTTGTTGGTGTGAATGTGTGAACCTGGTTATCTGACCCAGGTTAAACACATGAAGACTCCTACTGTACCGGGTATGTGACGTCACGGGTTACAGCGCTGATTCACGGGAGCAAAGTGATGTCCTGCTGTGTTAGTTAACGCTCCCGGACGGTGAACTGGAGACAGTGAACGCAGCATCGTAGCTGCTAGGTTAACGCTCCCGGACGGTGAACTGGAGACAGTGAACGCAGCATCGTAGCTGCTAGGTTAACGCTCCCGGACGGTGAACTGGAGACAGTGAACGCAGCATTGTAGCTGCTAAGTTAACGCTCCCGGACGGTGAACTGGGGACAGTGAACGCAGCATCGTAGCCGCTAAGTTAACGCTCCCGGACGGTGAACTAGAGACAGTGAACGCAGCATCGTAGCTGCTGAGTTAACGCTCCTGGACGGTGAACTGGGGACAGTGAACGCAGCATCGTAGCTGCTAAGTTAACGCTCCCGGACGGTGAACTGGAGACAGTGAACGCAGCATCGTAGCTGCTAGGTTAACGCTCCTGGACGGTGAACTGGAGACAGTGAACGCAGCATCGTAGCTGCTAGGTTAACGCTCCTGGACGGTGAACTGGAGACAGTGAACGCAGCATCGTAGCTGCTAGGTTAACGCTCCCGGACGGTGAACTGGAGACAGTGAACGCAGCATCGTAGCTGCTAGGTTAACGCTCCTGGACGGTGAACTGGAGACAGTGAACGCAGCATCGTAGCTGCTAGGTTAACGCTCCTGGACGGTGAACTGGAGACAGTGAACGCAGCATCGTAGCTGCTAGGTTAACGCTCCCGGACGGTGAACTGGAGACAGTGAACGCAGCATCGTAGCTGCTAGGTTAACGCTCCTGGACGGGTTAGTGAAGCCAGATAAGGAGAAGATACCCTGGGTATGTTGAACTGGCTTCGTAGTCCAGGCCTCTGGTCTCAGGTCTGTTGTGTTTACAGAGGGTTTTAAAGGTGTTACTGACCATGTAGCTGCCGGTGTGGAAGCCACACATGTACCACAGCATCAACATGCTGGAGGAGGAGTCCACGCCTGCAGAGCTGCCAGCAAACGAGCAGAGAGGAGGAGGAGGAGGAGGAGGAGGAGAGATGAAGGACACGGGGTCCTGGGGAGAGAGAGAGAGAGAGAGAGAGAGAGAGAGAGAGAAAGAGAAAGAGAGAGAGAGAGAGAGAGAGAGAGAGAGAGAGAGAGACAGTGTGTGAGACTGAATATCAGTAATTAATAAATACATTAAATATTAAAGGGTCAGTTTTACCTCTGAGCTCGACTGACGAGGAGGAGGAGGAAAGGGAGGGAAGAAAGAGAAGCTGTGATTGGTCGGTTTCTCTGCCTGTTGGTCTCCTCTCTTCTTCTCTTCTGCTTCTTTCTCCACTTTACTCTGATTACTGGCTTTCTCTTTCACCTGCTGACAAACATACCATCATCACTAGAGACCTAGAGCATTCAGAGGATGGATGGATCAGACTAGAGACCTAGAGCATTCAGAGGATGGATGGATCAGACTAGAGACCTAGAGCATTCAGAGGATGGATGGATCAGACTAGAGACCTAGAGCATTCAGAGGATGGATGGCTTTCCTAGCTAGATTAACAATAAGGAAGTTTCTGAGCAGAGCAACACAACACCAGTGTTCGCCATCCAATCGCCGAAAAATGCAGAAATCTCTAAAATGTCAAAAGTTTTTGATCTCAAATCCCAGCATGTCTTCTTCTCTGGTGTTCCTCAAGGTCTTGGTGTCTTAATGTGGTATTCTGGAGGATTATTGATCATTTTTATCAATTCTCCAGTGGTAAAAAATGGTTAAATTTAGCACCAAATCTGTGGAACAAATGGTATCAACCACAACAACGTCTGAGACGTAATAGAGCATGAAGATGACCATCAGATACTTCTGGATTAATGACTAGAACAACTTGACCCTCAGTGTTGAGCTGCATCTCAGATTAATCTCCAGCTTCCAGCTTTCAGATGATGTTCACCACTTCTATGTGACATCTACTGCTGACCTGCTATCTCCCCTAAAGACCTCCAGGGCCCCCTAAGGAACAGTAAAACAGCTCTATTGTGGCTCTCAGAGGGTTAAACAGGAGTCGACTGGTCTCCACTCTGTATATTAGTCTGAGGTTAAACATCGTCTGTAAAGAACATAGTGTATATTACAGTTTTTCTCAATTGTTTACACACAAATACTGGTACTTGACACACAATGACCACAACATGTAACTCATGCACCAACCCCCTGAACCAATTCTGCTAAACTACAAGCACAATTCCTGCTTTACACTCAAATTGCAAAAACACACTTTTTTCAAAACACTACACACAATTCTCTGCATTTGGCACAATTTCCATGAAGAAAATCTCGTTTTCACAAGGAACACACTGTCATTCAAAATGCTAAAGTCAATTGCCCTACTATGCACACTGACTCATCACATGGGCAAACCCCTGTCACACAGTGTTACAATTAGCAATCAGTTGATGCTTTTCATGGCTGGATTCGACATGCTAAGCGATATTTCCCCCGCTGCTTGGCCAGGGAAAACATTGCATGTGATGTGGATGAGGTGTGGCCAGACCGAAACAGAAGAGAGGATGCAGCATAGTTTTTTTTACTGTAACTGTATACAGTAAATTCCTGTTGTTTTGTATGTAGACCACTGCATGTGCAACTTTGTGTTGGTTGGGATGTTCACTGTGTACATTGTTTTTGTGGGGAAAATAAAATATATTTGTTACTGTGTATTTGTGTGTTCTGAGTATAAAAACACACTTCTGTATGTACTGTCTGTAGTAATGTATGTGCTGTCTGTAGTAATGTATGTACTGTCTGTAGTAAGTGTAACACTGAGAAAAAAAGGCCTAAGTCATCATGATGAATGGAGAAGAAGTGTTTTCCATTCATCATAGTGTTTTACATTGAGCACATCAGTGTTCAACTGGTTCTTATAAATGTCTATTCATATGATGGTGTGTGTGTGTCATTTGAAAACAAAATACCATTTTGAGAAGAAATAACATTGATTTGAATGTAAAGTTTCATTTTGCAGGAGAATTGAGGGGTTCTGCCCATTGTGTGTGTGTTTTTTGATTTGTGTGTAGAGTTCTGAGAGTATGAGGCATGCTTTCAGAACATGTGTGGAAACAGTGGAGAAAAACTGTAACAGAGCCAGACCTCTCTGGGTCTCTGGGTGGATTTAATGCTGTCGTATGAATGCAACACCCACGGTTGACCAGCAGGTGGCACCGTGAGGATGAACCACCATCAGCACTGAGGAAGACTCACCCAGGAGGAGTTCTGCTCTTCATCTCTCCGCGCTGACCTCCTCTCTCCTCCTCCTCTGTCCCCCTGGTTCTCCTCTGTTCTCCTCCCTCCTCCTCCTCTGTCCCCCTGGTTCTCCTCTCTCCTCCTCTTCCAGTCCAGGTTACTGCTGGTTCCACTGGACTTCCAGTTGCTGCCCTGCAGGACCAACAAAACAGAACATGTCAGAGTTTAAATCTAAAGTTATGAACGACTCTGAGCTGATCTGGTTTCAGATCACGGTCAAAATAACCTCGGATGCACCGATACCACTTTATTCAGACGGAGTACAAGTACTTCCATCTGGGTACTCTCTGATACCGAGTACCGATACGAGTACATCTCTGTGCCTAAAGACCCTCGTTAACAGCCAGCTGGAGGGGGTGAGCGACACACGGCAGGCTGGGGAGTCCCGCATACAAGGCGGTGCGCCGCCACCGGCTCAGGGTCGGTTTGGAAAGGCTCGGGGTGAAGGTGGCTCGCGGCCGCAGCTTTACAGCGCTCCCCGCCCGGACCTCGCCGCACCGTGGACAAAGGGCTCGCTGCGCCCTCTCTCCCCTGCTCCCGGTGCGACTGTCGATCGGGGCGGACTGTCGCCAGATCAGGGCTCAGCCCACGTAAAAGGCGCCAGTGGACTGCGGCGATGTCGGCAACCCACACGACCCGTCTTGAAACACGGACCAAGGAGTCTAACACACACGCGAGTCAGAGGGTGCGAGCAAAACCCCGTGGTGCAATGAAAGTGAGGGCCGGTGCGCGCTGGCTGAGGTGGGATCCCGGCCCAGCGGGGTCGGGCGCACCATGTGAAGTGGTATCGGAGCCGTTTTGCGGTTACGAGTACATGAGTATCGGACCCGATACCGGTATCGGTATCATTGCATCCCTGAAAATAAATAAGTAAAATAAATAAATCGTGATTCAAATCAATGAGAACGGAATAAAATCAGTCTAAAATGATTTAAATCAGGAACCTTCAGATCAAAGAAGAAGCCAACACGATTATGAATCTGACACTTTTTGATTCTACAGACACATTTTAGTCAGAAGGTTTGAGACCCGGTCCAGGTCCAGAACCAGGTCCAGGTCCAGGTCCAGATCCAGGTGTTTACCTTGGCTGCAGTGGCTCTGCTGGGTCCATGGAGCTCGTCGAGGTGCAGCAGGTTACCGACGTCCTGTTCCTCCTCGTTGTTGTAGTCGTCGAAGCGAATGCAGCAGCGTTGACCTTTGACCCACAGAATGACCGCTGGGTAAACCAGACTGTCCTCCGAGTAGACGGCCCGACACCGGGAACCGGGTCTCCACTCCTGATACACAAGACCGCAACCAGACACCGAGTACGGACGTTACTCACTAACATTCCTCTATTATAGGACTACACCGTCGATTTAATACGGCTCATGTAAACCAGGGGTTCTCAAAGTGAGGTCCGGGGACCACCAGGGGGTCCGTTGATTTAAATTAAATTATCATGATATCAAGTTTTTTACAAAAGGCTTCATAGTTCAGCAAATAATATGTTAATGTTTAAATCTACAGTATAATCAGCTCAGAGCCAGGAGAACGTGTCGGCACTCACTTATTTAAATTAAGGCACAAATTTAGTTAATAAATAAATAAATGTTGCAGCATTCAATTAATTAATAGATAAGCAATTCATCTAATATGTAAGTTTTAATGTTTCATGGTTTTCTGCATGGGATGTTTTTAGTGATAACATTAAAATCAAATGAGGCATTTTAATAATCCATTAACGGACGTTTTCACACGAACTGGGTCGATTTCACAAGTTTTTTTAAACGCTGCAAAATGGACCAAAAATGAACCACAAAAGATTTAAAATAAAACATTATGTGAAGCTTTTGAATTCTTTTTTGAGACTCTTTTAAAGTTATAAATTCGTGGATGACTTCCAGACTATTTGGTGTGTTTTAAGGTTTGTTTTTTGGTAAATGAAGGTATTTAAGGTGTTTTATTTTAGAAGGGTGGTTAATGGATTAAATAATATATTTTCATACATTCAAGTATGTTTAAAGTTGAATTATGGATACTCATTCTTGATTTTGGGAAAACATCTAAGGTAAAATATGCTGAACTCAAGGCTCTCTTACTAGCTTTATATTCCCCAACCAGAGCTTTTGACCGTATCCCATGGCCTTCGGTGTCACCGCGTGACAAGTAGTACAGAACTTTTTTGTGGTTTAAGAGGTTTTAAAAGGTGAAAACACCTTAAAATCACCATGAAAAGCACGACAGAAAGCCATTAACTAACTCATTTTTAAATAAGGTGGAAGGGCAGGTTTTCATGCTGTGTGGTAAATTCTCACCGTAGAGTTTTGTCTCTGTGTTTGTGGAGCAGCAGCGTCTGGACTTTTGAGCGAGCTCAGTTCGACATCCTCCTGGTTGCCGTAGCCGTTGAAACGGACTCTGCAGCGCTCGCCGTCCAGAGACACCACCGTCGCCGGATACACGCGCCCGTCCTCCGACCACACCGCCCGACACCGAGCGCCCACCGCCCACTGACGGACAGAGAGAGACACGTTCTTGCAGTCACACTGGGTTCTATCTACATAGATTTATACTAGTGGAGAGACAATAGCTGAGTCTAACTACTGATACTAAAACTATTTAGTCGATACCTTTAATAAATAAACAATTTCTACAAAACCAGATTCTTTATTTATCAAAGAAGTTTCCTCGTTATCATATTAGTCCAGTTTTTCATATTAAAACTGGTTCTATAAACCCGCTCTGACCCGTCTGGGAGGTCTTTACCTTTGACTCTGTACTGGAGGATTCAGCTGCAGGTGGATGGACCGTCTGTCCATCTGTCTCTCCGTCCTGCTGTCTGTCTCTCTCTCCGTCTCTCTCTCCGTCCTGCTGTCTATCTTCCTCTTCCACCTTCTCTCTGCTGTCCGTCGCCTCTGAAGCTGCAGATTCTGTCGGTTCAACATCCTGTACACAATCCAGAATCACACAAACATCACTGTATCTCACTGTATATGTACTGAGGTGAAAGAACAAGACCCACCAGACTCCATTCACACATTTGCCAAGTTTGTGCTTTCATGCTCGTTGGCCGAAGTGTTCATTTGGTGGAACCGAGTTTTAAACATTATTAATGACTGATGTAACTAATCTTCAACTTTGCATTCAAATGTCCAGCTTTAGCTCCTGAACCGCAATCATTTCAGCGGTCTTCTACTAAAACACATTGCTTTTAACTACAGACTGACTAACTACAGACTGACTAACTACAGACTGACTAACTAGACTGACTAACTGTAGACTGACTAACTACAGACTGACTACTAAGTGTAGACTGACTAACTACAGACTGACTAACTACAGACTGACTACTAACTGTAGACTGACTAACTACAGACTGACTAACTACAGACTGACTAACTACAGACTGACTAACTAGACTGACTAACTGTAGACTGACTAACTACAGACTGACTACTAAGTGTAGACTGACTAACTACAGACTGACTAACTACAGACTGACTACTAACTGTAGACTGACTAAATACAGACTGACTAACTACAGACTGACTACTAACTGTAGACTGACTAACTACAGACTGACTAACTACAGACTGACTAACTAGACTAATTGTAGACTGACTAACTACAGACTGACTAACTAGACTGACTACTAAGTGTAGACTGACTAACTACAGACTAACTACAGACTGACTACTAACTGTAGACTGACTAAATACAGACTGACTAACTACAGACTGACTACTAACTGTAGACTGACTAACTACAGACTGACTAACTACAGACTGACTACTAACTGTAGACTGACTAACTACAGACTGACTAAATACAGACTGACTAACTACAGACTGACTAACTACAGACTGACTAACTACAGACTGACTAACTACAGACTGACTAACTACAGACTGACTACTAACTGTAGACTGACTAACTACAGACTGACTAACTACAGACTGACTAACTACAGACTGACTACTAACTGTAGACTGACTAAATACAGACTAACTAACTACAGACTGACTAACTACAGACTGACTAACTACAGACTGACTACTAACTGTAGACTGACTAAATACAGACTAACTAACTACAGACTGACTAAATACAGACTAACTACAGACTGACTAACTAGACTGACTAACTGTAGACTGACTAAATACAGACTAACTACAGACTGACTAAATACAGACTGACTAAATACAGACGAACTAACTATAGACTGACTAAATACAGACTGACTAAATACAGACTAACTAACTACAGACTGACTAACTGTAGACTGACTAAATACAGACTGACTAAATACAGACTAACTAACTACAGACTGACTAACTACAGACTGACTAACTAGACTGACTAAATACAGACTGACTAAATACAGACGAACTAACTATAGACTGACTAAATACAGACTGACTACACACTGACTAAATACAGACTAACTAACTGTAGACTGACTAAATACAGACTGACTAATTACAGACTGACTAAATACAGACTAACTACAGACTGACTAAATACAGACTAACTACAGACTGACTAAATACAGACTGACTAACTGTAGACTGACTAAATACAGACTGACTAAATACAGACTAACTGTAGACTGACTAAATACAGACTGACTAAATACAGACTAACTAACTGTAGACTGACTAAATACAGACTGACTAAATACAGACTAACTAACTGTAGACTGACTAAATACAGACTGACTAAATAGACTGACTAAATACAGACTGACTAAATACAGACTGACTAAATACAGACTAACTAACTGTAGACTGACTAAATACAGACTGACTAAATACAGGCTGACTACATACAGACTAACTAACTGTAGACTGACTAAATACAGACTAACTAACTGTAGACTGACTAAATACAGACTGACTAAATACAGACTAACTAACTGTAGACTGACTAAATACAGACTGACTAAATACAGGCTGACTAAATACAGACTAACTAACTGTAGACTGACTAAATACAGACTGACTAAATACAGACTAACTGTAGACTGACTAAATACAGACTGACTAAATACAGACTGACTAAATACAGACTAACTAACTGTAGACTGACTAAATACAGACTGACTAAATAGACTGACTAAATACAGACTGACTAAATACAGACTAACTGTAGACTGACTAAATACAGACTGACTAAATACAGACTGACTACTAACTGTAGACTGACTAAATACAGACTGACTAAATACAGACTAACTAAATGTAGACTGACTAAATACAGACTGACTTACAGACTGACTAAATACAGACTGACTAAATACAGACTAACTAACTGTAGACTGACTAAATACAGACTAACTAACTGTAGACTGACTAAATACAGACTGACTAAATACAGACTAACTAGCTGTAGACTGACTAAATACAGACTGACTAAATACAGACTAACTAACTGTAGACTGACTAAATACAGACTGACTAAATACAGACTAACTAACTGTAGACTGACTAAATACAGACTGACTAAATACAGACTAACTAACTGTAGACTGACTAAATACAGACTAACTAACTGTAGACTGACTAAATACAGACTAACTAACTGTAGACTGACTAAATACAGACTGACTAACTACAGACTGACTAAATACAGACTGACTAAATACAGACTAACTAACTGTAGACTGACTAAATACAGACTAACTAACTGTAGACTGACTAAATACAGACTGACTAAATACAGACTGACTAAATACAGACTAACTAACTGTAGACTGACTAAATACAGACCGACTAAATACAGACTGACTAAATACAGACTAACTAACTGTAGACTGACTAAATACAGACTAACTAACTGTAGACTGACTAAATACAGACTAACTAACTGTAGACTGACTAAATACAGACTGACTAAATACAGACTGACTAAATACAGACTAACTAACTGTAGACTGACTAAATACAGACTGACTAAATACAGACTAACTAACTGTAGACTGACTAAATACAGACTGACTAAATACAGACTAACTAACTGTAGACTGACTAAATACAGACTGTGCTGAAGTCAAGTGTTGATTTGTTAATTTTCTACATGCCAAATTTACCAGCAGACCAAACTGATTTGTAAACGAACTCTGGTTATTTTCTATCAGGTGTGGATGATTATAAATAAGTATTATATTCATTTTAAATTAGCAAGATTTTTAAAAGGAGTTTGGTGGATTGTTTGACAACACAACGAAAAAAACATTGACATGTAACACCTGTAATTTACATTACAGAAAATATTAACTTTATACTGTTTGTGTTCTACTGGCATCAAAACTATGAAATATAATTAAATATTAACTTTATACTGTTTGTGTTCTACTGGCATCAAAACTATGAAATATAATTAAATATTAACTTTATACTGTTTGTGTTCTACTGGCATCAAAACTATGAAATATAATTAAATATTAACTTTATACTGTTTGTGTTCTACTGGCATCAAAACTATGAAATATAATTAAATATTAACTTTATACTGTTTGTGTTCTACTGGCATCAAAACTATGAAATATAATTAAATATTAACTTTATACTGTTTGTGTTCTACTGGCATCAAAACTATGAAATATAATTAAACATTAACTTTATACTGTTTGTGTTCTACTGGCATCAAAACTATAAAATATAATTAAACATTAACTTTATACTGTTTGTGTTCTACTGGCATCAAAACTATGAAATATAATTAAATATTAACTTTATACCTGTGAGATCTCCAAAGTGTTTTCAAAAGCTTCTCTGAGGGCAGATTCATCAGTGATTGACTCAACCTGAACAAACACAAACACACATTCTACAGTCAGCAGGTGAACTCCAGGTAAACCAGCTAGATACAGGTGAACTCCAGGTAAACCAGCTAGATACAGGTGACGTTAGCATAGTTAGCATAGTTAGCATAGTTAGCATAGTTAGCAGTGTTAGCATAGTTAGCAGTGTTAGCATAGTTAGCAGTGTTAGCATAGTTAGCAGTGTTAGCATAGTTAGCTCGCCGTTAGCTCGCTGTTATCGGTGATATCTCCGGTGTTAGTTAATATAAGCCGTTCCGTTACCGGCTCCTCGGCTCCGCTGAGGTCGGTGTTTCCTCCCGGTTCCGCCGGTTCCGCCGGTTCCGTCATCTCGGTAATCTCGGTAACTGCAGATTGAGCCGGTTTGAACTCAACACCTGCCTCAAGTTCACCGGATGTGAGCAGACAGCTTCCGGTCACACCTTTCAAAATAATAATAATACATTTTATTTCTAGAGCGCTTTTCTAAAACCTCAGAGACACGTTAGATCAGCGGTGGCTGGGTAGATCTGTGGTTAGATCAGTGTTGGCTGGGTAGATCTGTGGTTAGATCAGTGTTAGCTGGGTAGATCTGTGGTTAGATCAGTGTTAGCTGGGTAGATCTGTGGTTAGATCAGTGTTAGCTGGGTAGATCTGTGGTTAGATCAGTGTTAGCTGGGTTGATCTGTGGTTAGATCAGTGTTAGCTGGGTAGATCTGTGGTTAGATCAGTGTTAGCTGGGTAGATCTGTGGTTAGATCAGTGTTAGCTGGGTAGATCTGTGGTTAGATCAGCGGTGGCTGGGTAGATCTGTGGTTAGATCAGTGTTAGCTGGGTAGATCTGTGGTTAGATCAGTGTTAGCTGGGTAGATCTGTGGTTAGATCAGTGTTAGCTGGGTTGATCTGTGGTGTCACATCCAGTCAGTTCCATCAAACATCAAAGAAGTGAAGGTTTCAAAAACACATTACTACTTTACAGTTAAATAATTATTATAGTTATACATTATTAAAATAATCAACAATTATTTTATTCCAACAGGAGCAGTAAAGAATGCTTAGAAAAACACAACCGTATTACATGTACTCAGTGGTGGAAAGTAACTAAGTACATTTACTCAAGTACTGAACTTAAGTACAATTTTGAGGTACTTGTACTTTACTGAGTATTTCCATGTTCTGAGGGGAGCTGAATAATTAGTAGTAGTAGTAGTAGTAGTAGTGTTTTTTTGCGTGTGGCTGTCTGGCTCAGGGGCCTCTATTGACCGGCTGCTAAAGCTTTACACAGATAAGAAGATCATAAAACAAGGACATCATAAAAAAGATATAAAACACATAATATTAATTACACATTAAAAGTAGTTCAAAATAAATGTTTTCCAGGAAAACAACAGGAGGAAAACAAAACAGAATATTTTTTTATTTAATTGTCTTTTAATCAGACATGAAAATATTTGAAAACAAAAACACATACAATTTAGGTTGAATCTTAAATATTTATCTGATCTAATAATTAATGTATTCTTATTATATATTATATTATTAAAGATCATTTTCTGATTTTTTTTTTTTTTCACACTGGTCCCAATACTGCTAGTTGAGGACCAGACTCCACAGGATGAATGAGTGATTTAAGGACCAGACTCCACAGGATGAATGAGTGATTTAAGGACCAGACTCCACAGGATGAATGAGTGATTTAAGGACCAGACTTCACAGGATGAATGAGTGATTTAAGAACCAGACTCCACAGGATGAATTCATGATTTAAGGAGGTGTGAGATGGAAATGAAGCTGAGAGGAAAAGCTGCAGACTGAAGACGAGCAGAGCGTCGACCAGCAGGAGAGTTCACACTGACATCAGATTTGTGTATTGTTAAATTAAAGGGTTAATTAGTTGGTTTGTGGATTCTGTGAAATTCACTTCAGTTTGTTCAAATGAAGAAGTTTGAGTCCAACAGCAGGAAAACACATTACCTTAAACTTCCACTTTTAAATCCCACAACCCTTAAACTTACCTTAAACCCTTAAACCCTTAAACCTTAACTTTTAATACTTAAAAAGTCTCTTGAACATTAATATAATACCTTAAAACCCCCATAAGTGTATAAATGGTTTGCTTTAAATGACTTAAACTTAAATGTACCTAAAGATTTACACCTTAAAATCCTCCAAACTTTGATTAAACTGTTAACTGAATTAATAAACTCTTAATAAAGGTCAAAACTTTATCTTTATTGTCCAAATTTAAATGAAGAAGCAGGAGACTCTCTTCAAAATACATAAAAGTAACTTTAATCTTTAGAAAGTTTAATTTTATATTAATAAAGTTGCTAAAACTTTAATTATATGTTTTTAAAGTCCCTTAAACTTTAATTTTATACTTTTAAATGTTCTTATACTTTTGTAAACTTTAATTTGACACCGTAAAGCATCTTAAATTTTATTTCTATACATAAACAGCATTTTTTTCTGTATAGAAAGTTTGATTGTATATTTATAAAGTTGCTAAAACTTGAATTATATGTTTTTAAAGTCCCTTAAACTTTACTTTTAAATGTTCTTATACTTTAGAAACACTTTAATTTGACACATTTAAGGGTTCTAAATTTGAAGTAAATTATTTTAACTTAACTCATATCAAAATATATTTTCATTTCATGTATCTTAAGCAATTGTTCTCATTTTAGATTTATTTTTGTAGTTTCAGAGCTTTAAACTTTAATGTTTGTCCTTAAAAGTCCCTTAAACGTATCTCATAAACTTTACATTATACTTTTAAATTTTCTTATACTTTGGTACATTTTAATTTGACACCTTAAAAGCCTCTTAAATTTTAAAAAGTAATTTTCATGTATAGAAATTTGAATTTTATTTATTTAGTACACTTTAATTTGACACCTTTAAGGGTTTTTAACTTGATTAAATTTGAAGTATTTTAACTCAAATCACATCAAAATATATTTTTATTTTATGTATTTCAAGTAATGTTTTTGTAGTTTCAGAGCTTTAAACTCTAATGTAATGTTCTTCCTCAAAAGTCCCTTAAAGTTTTATTTAATACCTTAACACAAACCCTTAAAGCTGTATTTCATACCTTTAAAGTCCTGTAGATTTCCTTTAAAATGTAAATGCATGAAAAACCTTTTAATTAATGTTAATAAATCCTGAACTCACAGTTTAATCATCACTGTTATGACCTCACAGTAACATTTAATATATTTTATTAATATAAGTTTATAATAATAAATGTAGAGTTTCTATCTGATTATTTTCTGTCCATTTATCTCTGATGATTTGTTTTAATCAATAAATCAATGAGTGGTGATCAGTAGTTTCACATTAAGAGCTCAGAGGGATGAGACGGAGGTATTGATTGGGATCACAGATTGATCTCATCATGTGATCATGTGATCAGGTCTCCACACGTTCCACTAATGAACGCTGTGATTGGCTGCTAACAAGCTACTGATACCTCATCAATAATCAATCAATCAATCACACCTTCACTTATCCCTTACATGTTCATTTCTCTGTTAAATCACTGTTGAGTCATTAAAGGATCTTTACAGGGTTAATACAATGTGCTTTTAATGTGAAAAGCCCATTAAATGATCACCTGATTAACTAATCACCTTATTAACTAATCACCTGATAAAATCACCTGATTAAAATCACATCTTTGACTTTTAACTGAATTAATTTGATTAGAAATGAAGAAATCTCCACATTAAACCCACAGAACTGAATTAATACTTCATGTTTACATTTAAACCCTTTAAACTTAAATGTTATACCTTAAAAACATCTTAAATCGAAATGTAATTTATTAGTCCGTTTGTGGATTCTAAAATTCACTTCAGTTTGTTCAAATGAAGAACATTGAGTCCTTAAAAAACACCTTAAATAAAAATGTTTTTACCTTAAAAACATTTTAAATATTTTTTTTAAACCTTAAAACTTCTTGAACTTAAATGCATTACTTAAAAGCCCCTTACACTTTCATTTAACACAATAAGAGTCCCTTAAGCTTTAATTATATGCTATAAAAGTCCCTTAATCTTTAATTGCATGCCTTTACTACGTAAACTCTGATTGAATGCCTTTTTTAAAACCGATTTACCCCTTTAAACTTGAGTTTTGTCTTAAAGTGCAGAAGGTGTTGTGCAGAAGAAGAGGTGCTAAAGATGTATTAGTTGTTTTAACATTAGTGTAAAACTCTCAATAAACCATTAAACTGAAAAACAACATCACCGCCCTGAAATGTTCAGTATTACAGTCAAAATTAAGAGTTTTTTTAAGGTGGAAAACAAGACAATTTTCAAGGAAAAAACAAATCATATAAAGAGTATTTTACAATGTTAAAAATGTATTTTAAATAAGTGAAATAATCACCAATAAAAGTATTAAACCTCTCCTGTAAGATGCGGCTCGGGGCAGCAGGTGGCAGCAGAGAATCACAGACTAATATTCATCTTAGGAAGAGAAAGATTTATTATTATTATGACTCAGGTTCATCATCTCAGATATTATTATTATTATTAAATCTGAACTGAATTGATTAAAGTTAATTTTATCATCTAACAGATAATGAACGAGGCAGACTGGACTGAAGACGGAGGATCATTATAATCCTGGAAACCCCCTCAGAGACCACCAGAGACCCTCAAAGTCTCCCAGAAGAACTAAAAACCTTAAACTATTTTCAAAACATTTTCACTCCAGTTTCTTCATCATGTAAAAAACTTTAAGTCAAAAGTTGAGGCCTGAATCCCAAAATGTACTTCTGAAAACTGCAATTTTATACTTTAAATGTCCCTTAAACTCCATCATCATATTAATATTAATATCTAGGACAGATGTGTGGCGTTACAGATGTTCAGGTGTAAAAGAACGGAAATGTTTTACCTTAAAAGACCCTTAAACTTAAGTTTAAACTCGGTATTAAGATAAAAGACGCATGAAATCAGTAATTTAGTGAAGTAAAGTGAATCCTGAATGTCTCCCTCACTCTTCAGTCTCATAACTAACGATGAATCGTTAATTAATTAATTGATTAATTAATCAGACTAATATTTAGTAGAAGATAAGGAAGATTTAAGAGATGATTAAAATATGATTTATGCACATTTAACTTCTCTGTTTCTGTCAGTAAATCAAACATGAATAAACACAGACTGAGGTGTGCAGCCTGCAGGTGAGTTTCAGGATTACTTTCACTTTAAAAACCCCTTAAGGATCCACTAGAGTCCGTCTGAACCCCCCAGAGGAGCTCCAGGACCCGGTCAGAACCCTGAAGCTCTGACATCTCTTACTGAAAACCCCCTTAAAGGACCCAAAAACCCCATAAAGGACCCTGAAACCTTCTCTGGTTTCCCCCCCCCCCTCTCTGCCGGTGCCCCAGTTCGGTCTAACCGGTTTCACTGAGCTTGTTCCAACATGTCCAACATGTCCTGCTGGTTTCACTGCTGCAGTGTCCCCGTAGGGCCTCTGGGGGGCGTCTGAGACCTGGTTCTAGTCTGCAGATCAGTCCAGCATCATGTTCTGCTGCATTTACTCAACTATGCATCCAGTAATATGAAGTTTAAATATGTTTTATTGTGATTGTTGTATAACGGATGTTTGTTCTGTGGCTGCAGCCGGTAAACAGCTCCGGTCCTCATGGTACCGGATCCTCATGGTCCCGGGTCTTCATTGTCCCGGGTCATCATGGTCCTGTGACCCGGTTTATATTCAGCCCGGCTAGGACGCCTCCAGAAGCAGCAGAAGCAGCAGGAGCTGCTGCAGAGCTGAAGCTTCCAGAACAAAGTGTCTGCAGAAACTCTCTAAACTGAGTCTGAGAAATAAAAGAGAAATGTCGTTTCCATCTTTTATTTGTAACCTTTAACCTCTCAGCTGAATGACCTCTGACACAACGCACCGACCAGGCTCTGCTCTGACACGGGGCCTCCACCTGCACCATCCATCCATCCTCCATCAGCCTCCATCCATCCAGCCTCTATCAGCCTCCATCCATCCTCCATTCATCCATCCATCCATCATCCATCCATCCAGCCTCCATCTATCCTCCATCCATCCTCCCTGCTTCTCTTGTGCAACAACCAGACCAGTTTAATAAGTGATTATCTGCTGTGAGGCTGTGAGGCTGTATCTGAGTGGTGGCTGTTTGGTGATTCCGGTGAATTCCGCAGCTCCCCCCCCCCCCATGCAACGTTCTGGAAATTCCTCCACTCAAAGAGAAACAACTCCCAGTAAACAGACCGGGAGAATGTGAAGAGAGGAAGAGGAGAGGAGAAGAGGAAGAGGAGGGAGAGAGCGGGGGATTCTCCGAAACCACCCACGTGGGTTCACCAGCGTCTGCATCGCGCTCAGCCAATAGCTGCAGAGGACGGAGGATCTATTGACAGCAGCGGACCAATCAGGAGCCGAGTTGCCTGACGCGGCCCCGCCCACTCAGCTGAGAGCCAATAAATACTGACTGAGACGCTCTCAGAGAGACAGAGCTGCAGAAACACAGCACGGATCATCACGGACTACTGGACTATCCTCTTTACCTCTTTACTCTGCATTTAACGGACTCTGAAGGATCTTTTGGACTGATCTGGATCTGGATTACTTGTTTGGACTTTCTTTATTCCGGGTCTTTATTCAGCCTCCCTCTGCAGAGCCACTCTGGATCCTGTTTCTGTTTCTGTTCTGGACTTTGTGGATTATTGTTCTGACTTCAACATGACTCTGGAGGAGCTCATCGGATCCAACAGCACCGACATCAAGTAAGTACATGCTCGACTCGTGATGGCTGCCTGCCGTGCGTAATTACGCACAGAGTCAGACCAGCTCTAGACCTCATTATAGTCCTGGTTTATGATCAGATAGTGTGTGTACTGTGTCCCGCTTCTAACCTGGTCTTGTGTCCTGCAGGATGGAGACGGTGAGTCCGGCTCTGGAGGCTCTGGAGGAGCTGCTGGTCTCAGCGCAGCGGCAAGACCACCTCACTGTGGGGGTCTACGAGTCCGCCAAACTCATGAATGTGTAAGTTGATCCTCCACAACCTGACTGCATCACAACTCAGATCATATTATTAGTATTAATATTATCATTGTTATAATATATATATTTATATTATGATGGTGAGTTCAGTCATTAACCCTCCCCCCCCCCTGCAGAGACCCGGACAGCGTGGTTCTGTGCGTGCTCGCCACCGATGAGGAGGATGAAGATGACATCGCGCTGCAGATCCACTTCACGCTGCTTCAGGCGTTCTGCTGCGACAACGACATCAACATCCTGCGGGTTTCCGGTCTGAGCCAGCTGGCTCTGCTGCTGGAGGACGACTCCAAGGACAGCAACGGGAACAGCACCGGTACCGGGACTGAGCCCCGGGACCTGCACTGCATCCTGGTCACTGTAAGTCCAGTCTAGTGGTTCTGATGTTTGATAAAGCATTAAATGAACCCAGATGATGAGAGTGTTGTGTAGCCAGATGTGTAACGGTGTGTCTCTGGTTGTGTTGTTGCAGAACCCCCCGGTCCAGCCGCTGCAGTCCCAGGCCCTGCAGGACATCAGCAGCTTCTGCGAGGAGAGCCGC
This sequence comes from Sebastes schlegelii, assembly GCA_014673565.1. Lineage (NCBI taxonomy): Eukaryota > Metazoa > Chordata > Actinopteri > Perciformes > Sebastidae > Sebastes > Sebastes schlegelii. The sequence goes on along the minus strand of CM025828.1, from coordinate 38,254,527 downwards.
TGCAGGAACCAGTGGGTCCCCTGTCTGGACATGCAGGACCGCTGATCCAGAACCGGGCCGAGCCCAACTGAGCCAGACCGCTGCAGAGCGGTGAGAAGAGAACGAGTGCAAACGGTCCAAACAGCCGCGTCCTTCTGCTGAAGGAGATAGAACGGCGTTTGAGTGGAGAGAGGGACCGAACCGGGCCGAACCGGGCCTGCCTAATCCGGTGATTATCTGGGGGGCGTGAGATGCCGGTATCGGTACCGGACGGGGCTCTGAAGGCCGGACCGGCCTCCCGTCGGAGGAGGACTGTGCAGGTGGACTCAGGTCCTGGACCTGCAGAGACAGAGAGGGGGGGCGGTGTTTCTGATATTTGATGAACTGTCACGTGACTGAGTGACTCCAGCTGGAGGTCACGTGATCCGATGACTGAATGAACTGAAGAGCTGCACGTGAAGCTCGACGTGGACTAACTTACCTGAGCTGCAGGTTATGAACTGTGACGTCATGTTGTTGTTTTATCATTACTTCCTGTTGTTAGTGATGTCACAGAGTCACACACTGAGCTCATTGTTATTTAAAGGAACACATTAATATATGTTTATTTAACCTGTACAATAAATGATTGAAGGAGAACTTATTGATTTCTGTGTGGTTCATCATCTGGAGGTGGGTGTGTGCTGTGCATGTATGCGTGCATGTGTGTGTGTGTGTGTGAGTCATCATCACGGTGATGATGACTCGGGAGGGAATCACAACATTTAATAAGAAATAAGATGAAAATAGAAATGCAGAAGGTTCAATTCAATATCTCAGAAGACTGAAGGAAATACACTATATACTATATATACTTATACTACATATATATAATTGCGTTGTAATTTCATTGAAATGCACTAAAACGGAGCGTTTCAGACGGAGGATGAATCCAGGTATATTCAGACAGACAGGATGAGGAAACTAAAGTGTTGTTAGAACATCACAGCATGTCAACATGTTCTAGTAGAAACACTAAATACCAGTATGAACCTGAAGATGAGCTGATATGGGACCTTTAAGTAGGTCGGAAATGATCCAGAGTTGATCTTCTAGACTCAAATGTCCCGGCGGTGTAACCTCCATCCTACCACGCTGCCTAAGGAACAATGATAGTAGCTCTGATGAGTTATACAGAGGTGGACGGTGAGGCAAACCTGCAAATAGATCAGCATCAAAATACACATACCCAAAGTAAATAATGCAGAATAAAACATTATAATCTAGTTATTGCTGCTCAGTGCAGCTGGTAAAGGGTTAATTATGTCTACAGTACATATTAAGATGCTCCAGATACCGGCTGCAGGCTGCAGGCTGCTGGCTGCAGGAGGAAGATGGACGGTTACATGAGGAGGAGGAGAAGTGTGTTGGTGGAGATCTTCACACCACCTCAGTTTCCATGGTGCCGTCTGCAGTGTGTGTGTGTGTGTGTGTGTGTGTGTGTGTGTGTGATGAAGGCAGCAGTGTTACTGTGTTAATCTTGTGATGGAGCTATAGGCTAGCAGTTCCCCCTGCTTCCAGTCTTTGTGCTAAGCTAGGCTAACCCGATACTGAGGCTGTTCCTTTAACATATTATGTATGTGTAGCTACAGTAGCTTCTAGGTCCTGAGAGGTAGCATCTAATTCTAATGAGCTTTAACCTGACACAGACCTGAGTCCTGAACAGAGAGGTCGACCCTGCAGCTGACCAGCCTCACTCTGTTTACTGTGAAACTGTCCTCATGGAAACACCTCAGTGTCATTGTAATGCTCTGCAGAGACCTGACAGACCTGCTTGCTGCCTGATTTGCATGTTTTATACGGAGACTTGATACTGAATTTGTCCCAAAGGACATAAAACCTCTCAACAATAGATGTCCTCAGATGTCAAACTGTTGTGGTAAGTCATTTACTAATCAGGGAATCTTGCAGCAGACTGGATGTCCTGAACTCATCCTTTTGTTGCTCTCTGCTCTTACAGGCAGTGAACCTACCACACCCACCACACACCCTGCACACGCACGCACACACACACACACACACACACACACACACACCCTGCACATGCACGCACACACACACACACACACACACGCTCCAGGTGAGTTTCACCTTTCTTTCTCTGCACCAACACTGTCTGTGTTTATGACCTGCCAGTAGAAGAGAACACGCTGAGCTCTGAGGACCTGATCTGACCTGCAGACGTCACTTTGACTCTTCTCCACTTCGCTGCCTCTTTCTTCCACGTTTCAGATGCATGAGCACATTTTACATCAGATTTATTAATATTATATGCATGCAGTGTTTTTCTATCATGTTAAACCTCCACACTATAAAACCTTGAGTCAGTTAGAAGTGACTCATTCTGAAGGATTCAGCTTCGTCAACACTGAGCTGCAGATAGTCAGATAGTGTTCACATGCAGTAACACCTCCATCTCCCACTCCACCACCTCCTCCTCCTCCTCCACTTCCACCACCTCCTCCACCTCCTCCTCCTCCACCTCCATCAAGAGAGAGCACACCCAGCCCCACACCAGAGCCAAGCCAACACACGAAGCCCACGCACCACCGCACTCCGCCTCCAGACCGCAACACACACCCCACCAGCCGAGAGCGCACAGAACACTCCGCACAATCCAACTCCCACTAACCACCCCAGCCGCCAACACCGCACACCACCACATCCCACTCCTCCACCTCAACACCACCTCCTCACTCCCACTCCACCTCCACATACACCTCCTCCTCCACCCCACCTCCCTCCATCCCACTCCACCACCTCCTCCACCTCCTCCTCCACCTCCACCTCCACCTCCATCTCCATCTCCCACTCCACCTCCACCTCCACCTCCACCTCCATCTCGCCCACTCCACCACCCTCCTCCTCCTCCTCCTCCACCTCCACCACCTCCTCTATCTCCCACTCCACCTCCACCTCCACCTCCTCCTCCACCTCCATCTCCCACTCCACCACCTCCTCTACCTCCTCCTCCACCTCCACCTCCACCTCCATCTCCATCTCCCACTCCACCTCTACCTCCACCTCCTCCTCCACCTCCACCTCCATCTCCCACTCCACCTCCTCCATCCCCTCATGTTACTGATGTTATTGGTGTTATTGGTATTACTGATGTTATTGATGTTATTGGCGTTATTGGTGTTATTGATGTTATTGATGTTATTGGTGTTATTGATGTTATTGATGTTATTGGTGTTATTGGTGTTACTGGTGTTATTGATGTTATTGGTGTTATTGGTGTTATTGACGTTATTGGTGTTATTGGTGTTATTGATGTTATTGGTGTTATTGATGTTATTGGTGTTATTGATGTTATTGGTGTTATTGGTGTTACTGGCTCCCTCTGAGTGTTCCTCATGTTATTGATGTTATTGGTGTTATTGATGTTATTGGTGTTATTGGTGTTATTGATGTTATTGGTGTTATTAGTGTTATTGGTGTTATTGATGTTATTGTTGTTATTGGTGTTCCTGGCTCCCTCTGAGTGTTCCTCATGTTACTGATGTTATTGGTGTTATTGATGTTATTGGTGTTATTGGTGTTATTGGTGTTATTGATGTTATTGTTGTTATTGGTGTTCCTGGCTCCCTCTGAGTGTTCCTCATGTTACTGATGTTATTGGTGTTATTGATGTTATTGGTGTTATTGGTGTTATTGATGTTATTGGTGTTATTGGTGTTATTGGTGTTATTGGTGTTATTGTTGTTATTGGTGTTATTTTTGTTATTGGTGTTCCTGGCTCCCTTTGAGTGTTCCTCATGTTACTGGTGTTACTGATGTTACTGATGTTATTGGTGTTATTGGTGTTATTGGTGTTCCTGGCTCCCTCTGAGTGTTCCTCATGTTACTGGTGTTACTGATGTTACTGATGTTACTGATGTTATTGATGTTATTGGTGTTATTGATGTTATTGGTGTTATTGATGTTATTGGTGTTCCTGGCTCCCTCTGAGTGTTCCTCATGTTACTGGTGTTACTGATGTTACTGATGTTATTGATGTTATTGGTGTTATTGGTGTTATTGGTGTTATTGATGTTATTGGTGTTCCTGGCTCCCTCTGAGTGTTCCTCATGTTACTGGTGTTACTGATGTTACTGATGTTATTGATGTTATTGGTGTTATTGATGTTATTGATGTTATTGGTGTTATTGATGTTATTGATGTTATTGGTGTTATTGGTGTTATTGATGTTATTGATGTTATTGGTGTTATTGGTGTTCCTGGCTCCCTCTGAGTGTTCCTCATGTTATTGGTGTTATTGGTGTTCCTGGCTCCCTCTGAGTGTTCCTGGTGTTTCTGACCTTTGAAGGTTATTTTCTGCTGCGTGGTGTTTTCCTTTGAAGGATTCGGGGGTTAAACGTCTCTATAAAGACGAGCAGAGAACACGGAGTTCTTCCAGCTGTGTGTTTGTGTGAAACCTGCTGAGCTGTAAACTGAAGCTCTGCAGCCAGCTCTGTACAAACAGCCTCCGTGATGTCACATCCTGATGTCACATCCTGTTGTAACGGGGACTCCGCCGCTGCGCTGATGCCAGTGGCGTGTTTGTTCTGGCAGCCGTCCCGTCCCCGCGGGGGGGCCACAGATATATACAGTCCTGAACTAACAGCAGTAATCTGCTGATGGAGGGAGAATGTCACAGTAAACACTGACTGTCGGTGAACACAACGTCTGAGTACTAACGTCTGCTACTGTCATGGAGACTTTGTGACGGAGCTTCTTTCACACATTCAATCCGTCACAGTTCCTCTCTTCACACGTCCTCATGATATCTGTGAAGTTTCACTTTAGAGAGTCAAGGTGAGATGAGGTCATCAGCCTCTGAATGTGTGTTTCCACTCTCATTCTGACTGCAGCTCCACATGTCCTGCATTAGAAGTGACACCGGTTTGATGTGAACGGTACGAAACATGCTGTACCACGGTCCACACCCGGAGGATGTGTCTCTTGTTTATGAACGCTGTTAGCATCGGGGCTATTTGCCGCTCCATTAGAGCTAGTTATACACGGTTGTCGTGGTGACGTAAACAACAACAACAGTTGCAGTGAAGCCTGAAGTCAAACAGCTCATGCCCCCCCGACGGCACACTGAACTACAGGAGGTGATCTGACATCAGCGGTGCAGATGAGACGCAGAAACGTGGACGTCACATGACTTCAATGTGAGAGACATGCTGGCTCTGAGCTGATGGAAGGAATGTACCAACACACACACACACACACACACACACATACACACATAATGGTTTAATATGTGCACAGAAAACAGGGAGTGTAAAGACCTGAAACCAGTTCAGTCCTGCAGCCGTCTGATGAAGTACTTTTACTGCACAACTCCGCTTCACTTCTGATACTTTGCTGTGATAGTGATCAAACCGTTTGGGACAGAATCACTCCTTTATGAACACTGTCTAAATAATCTGCTCACAGTAATAAAGTAGTCCACCTACAGGGTTCATTTGGACACTTCTTGTAACAGAATAATCACAATTGTGGCCAAACGAGTGTTTCCAGTTTAGTTGTCAGGCATGTCGTTTGTCTGATGTCATTAATAGACTACTATTGTGTCTGATAATGTGGCTGGAATGTCTAATATCCTGGTTTATATTTGGAATTAGACTGTAATAATAATGATTTATGGATGGGTTATATAAATTATCTCCTTTGCATTATGGCTATATGTATTATTGAACCTGCTCTGTGCCCTAGGTTATAAACCAGCCCAGTACTTTTTACCTTTGCTACCACGGACATACAGTTTATGTGTTTTTGCACATAATGATCTTTTGATCCAGATAACAGCAGCTGGAAACTGCCCGATAAATCACTTTTTGGCAAATGATCACTTTTTGGCAGGACACCGGCAGCTAATGCTGACCGGCGCCGGACTCCCTCCATGCTGCTGAGAGAACGAGGAGTCCCGGCAAAGCGGCGCCGTTATGCATGCACGCTCGCCGCTGCAGAGAACGCCCAATGACGGCAACGCCTCGCCATCACTAGAAGAGGTTTCCTCTGGTACTGAGACTGAGACCGACCCGCCAGCCGGATAACAAAAGAATAACTAGCTAACTGATAGACAGTTAGGGCAAACAGATGGTTTAGAGTTGAGATTTAGAGACCTCCACAGAATGAGACTGTCTGGTGTCCATAGGGAGGTTATTCCAGAGGAAAGGGACAGACAGGAGGGTTTGAGTTTAGATTTAAAGACCTCCACAGAATGAGACTGTCTGATGTCCATATGGAGGTTATTCCAGAGGAAAGGGACAGATGGGAGGTTTAGAGTTTAGATTTAGAGACCTCCACAGAATGAGACTGTCTGATATCCATATGGAGGTTATTCCAGAGGGAAGGGACAGAGAGGAGGGTTTGAGTTTAGATTTAAAGACCTCCACAGATTCAGACTGTCTGATGTCCATATGGAGGTTATTCCAGAGGAAAGGGACAGATGGGAGGTTTAGAGTTTAGATTTAAAGACCTCCACAGAATGAGACTGTCTGATGTCCATATGGAGGTTATTCCAGAGGAAAGGGACAGATGGGAGGTTTAGAGTTTAGATTTAGAGACCTCCACAGAATGAGACTGTCTGATGTCCATATGGAGGTTATTCCAGAGGGAAGGGACAGAGAGGAGGGTTTGAGTTTAGATTTAAAGACCTCCACAGATTCAGACTGTCTGATGTCCATATGGAGGTTATTCCAGAGGAAAGGGACAGAGAGGAGGTTTAGAGTTTAGATTTAAAGACTATATATTATTATATATTATTAAGAAGTTATATTATAGATCTGTGATGTGATGAAGTGATATTATAGATCTGTGATGTGATGAAGTGGTATTGTAGATCTATGATGTGATGAAGTGATATTATAGATCTGTGATTTGATGAAGTTATATTATAGATCTGTGATGTGATGAAGAGATATTATAGATATGTGATGTGATGAAGTGATATTATAGATCTGTGATTTGATGAAGTTATATTATAGATCTGTGATGTGATGAAGTGATATTATAGATCTGTGATGTGATGGATAGCTATTATAGATCTGTGATGTGATGAAGTGATATTATAGATCTTTGATGTGATGAAGTGATATTATAGATCTGTGATGTGATATTATAGATCTGTGATGTGATGAAGTGATATTATAGATCTGTGATGTGATGAAGTGATATTATAGATCTATGATGTGATGAAGTGATATTATAGATCTTTGATGTGATGAAGTGATATTATAGATCTGTGATGTGATATTATAGATCTGTGATGTGATGAAGTGATATTATAGATCTGTGATGTGATGAAGTGATATTATAGATCTTTGATGTGATGAAGTGATATTATAGATCTGTGATGTGATATTATAGATCTGTGATGTGATGAAGTGATATTATAGATCTGTGATGTGATGAAGTGATATTATAGATCTGTGATGTGATGAAGTGATATTATAGATCTATGATGTGATGAAGTGATATTATAGATCTGTGATGTGATGAAGTGATATTATAGATCTGTGATATGATGAAGTGATTATAGATCTATGATGTGATGAAGTGATATTATAGATCTGTGATGTGATGAAGTGATATTATAGATCTGTGATGTGATGAAGTGGTATTATAGATCTGTGATATGATGAAGTGATTATAGATCTATGATGTGATGAAGTGATATTATAGATCTGTGATGTGATGAAGTGATATTATAGATCTGTGATGTGATGAAGTGGTATTATAGATCTGTGATGTGATGAAGTGGTATTATAGATCTGTGATGGGATGAAGTGATGCTGATGACCCTCTGTGTGTTTTTTCAGCACTTGAAGTGGATCACAGTGATTTCAGGAATAGCATCTATATTTTTAGAGGCCTCAGCAGCTCAGTGTGTCACAGCAGCAGTTATTTCTGTTTCATCGTCCACGTACAGCGTGGAGGCTCCCCACTCTCATCCTCCCTACGTCACGTCGCCATGGAAACAGATGGAGCCCGTCGATTGGACCACTCTGGGCCCAGCGAGCAGGTGGTGAGCCCGGAGCCATGATGGTCTTTTGTGTTTGATAACGAGCAGAGGCCCAGTCGACGCGCCACGTCGACGCACCACGTCGACGTGCCACGTAGGGAGATCCTGCCACCACGTCACTGACCATATAAAGGCCGGTCCAGGATCAGAGACGGTGAGTCACAGAGGAGGAGGAGGGAGGAGAGTACAGTCAGAGACAGAACAAACCCAATGAAGGATTCAGCAGTGAGAGGTAGAGATCGCTGCAGCACCACAGAAAGAGGACAAATCAGCAGATTATCAGATTTCTGACGCTGAGTTCAGGTTATTGAAGGCAACACTGACACTCTTTGGGTTTATTAAAGGATGAACATTATTGAGGGATGAACATTATTAAGGGATGAACATTAGTAGCCGGCACAGTCCCACTAATCAAAAGGAGAGGGTTTAATTTTGATTTAAATTGTTTGGATTTTTCATATTTTATATATCAAGTTTGTTGTTCAATAGTATTTTAAATGGAATAGCTCTTTAAAGGCAGAATAACTCTCTGAACACGTTAGTTAACGCTGGCTAGCAAGCATTGCTGTTTTGTTTTTTTAACAACGGCTGAAGAAAATCCTACAGTGTGTTCCAATCCGCGTTCTTCTGTACTAACACTTACCAACACTTAGACTTTCCTGTATACTTGTCGGTATAAGCCAAGTACACTTAGACTTTCCTGTATACTTGTCGGTATAAGCCAAGTACACCTACTGTGTGTTTCAATCCGCGTACTTCTGTACTTCTACTCGCTTTTTTGAGTGCATAAGTGCGTTCACACTGAGAAGTACGGTAAAATGCAGTGCACTCGAAGTACCCGTATGTTGTTCTCAAAGCGGTCAGATCGTTGAGTGTGGAACGCTGGACACTTTTCACACTCAATTGTCGCCATCTTGGCTACGTAGCGGAAGGGGCGGAGCCACAACCACTATTTAAACATGTGGCAGATGATGCAGGACTAACATGCTAACACGCTAAACTAAGATGGTCAACATTAAAACCTGCTAAACATCATCATGTTAGCATTTAGCTGATAGCCCAGCTGTGTGTCAGATTGAGCTTCGGCTCTCAGATCAGATCAGAGGTCAGTTTTTACCGCCTCGTCATCAGAAACAGATCAACAGCAGCAGCCAATCACACGGCCTCCTGTCACCTTTATTGTTTCCTGTAAACTGCTGCGGACCGACAGACTGAACACGGAGGGGGTCAGGTGTGTCCGTCCTCCAGGTAAACACAGACAGGTGGCTGCCTTGTTATTTGTTGCCACAGTAACAGCAGACAGTATAACTGCCCACCTGTCGCCGCTCATTCAGCGGTTCAGGTTTCAGGACTCGGTGTGACTGCAGGTAGCTGAGGAGACAGGACCAGTTCACACAATGTAACATGACCTTTAAAAACATTCCCGCAAAGCCTCATGGGAGCTGTAGTCTTTGTGTTTTCAAAACGTTTATTCAGCTTTAGAAGAAGTTATTATAAATTAATATTTAAAAAAAACATTTTTTTTTTTCATTTGTTTTCCTATGAATGTCCAACAACACGTGTACATTTCCACTCATTACATGCATACAGTCTTTTCAAAATAAACTTCCCTCTTCACAGGAAACAACTTCCTTAAGTTTAGACAACAAAACTCCTTAGTTAGGTTTAGGCAACAAAACTACTTAGGTTGAGGCAACAAAACTACTTAGTTAGGTTTAGGCAACAAAACTCCTTAGTTAGGTTTAGACAACAAAATTCCTTAGTTAGGTTTAGACAACAAAACTCCTTAGTTAGGTTTAGGCAACAAAACTACTTAGTTAGATTTAGGCAACAAAACTACTTAGCTAGGTTTAGGCAACAAAACTACTTAGTTATGGTTTAGGCAACAAAACTCCTTAGTTAGGTTTAGACAACAAACCTACTTAGCTAGGTTTAGGCAACAAAACTCCTTAGTTAGGTTTAGGCAACAAAACTCCTTAGTTAGGTTTAGACAACAAAACTCCTTAGTTAGGTTTAGACAACAAAATTCCTTAGTTAGGTTTAGACAACAAAACTCCTTAGTTAGGTTTAGGCAACAAAACTACTTAGTTAGGTTTAGGCAACAAAATTACTTAATTAGATTTAGGCAACAAATCTACTTAGGTTTAGGCAACAAAACTACTTAGTTAGGTTTAGGCAACAAAACTACTTAGTTAGGTTTAGGCAACAAAACTACTTAATTAGATTTAGGCAACAAATCTACTTAGGTTTAGGCAACAAAACTCCTTAGTTAGGTTTAGGCAACAAAACTACTTAGCTAGGTTTAGGCAACAAAACTACTTAGTTATGGTTTAGGCAACAAAACTACTTAGCTAAGTTTAGGCAACAAAACTCCTTAGTTAGGTTTAGACAACAAACCTACTTAGCTAGGTTTAGGCAACAAAACTCCTTAGTTAGGTTTAGGCAACAAAACTCCTTAGCTAGGTTTAGGCAACAAAACTCCTTAGTTAGGTTTAGGCAACAAAACTCCTTAGTTAGGTTTAGGCAACAAAACTACTTAGTTAGATTTAGGCAACAAATCTACTTAGGTTTAGGCAACAAAACTACTTAGTTAGGTTTAGGCAACAAAACTACTTAGTTATGGTTTAGGCAACACAACTACTTAGCTAGGTTTAGGCAACAAAACTCCTTAGTTAGGTTTAGACAACAAACCTACTTAGCTAGGTTTAGGCAACAAAACTCCTTAGTTAGGTTTAGGCAACAAAACTCCTTAGCTAGGTTTAGGCAACAAAACTCCTTAGTTAGGTTTAGGCAAACAAACAACTACTTAGTTAGGTTTAGGCAACAAAACTCCTTAGTTATGGTTTAGGCAACAAAACTCCTTAGTTAGGTTTAGGCAACAAAACTCCTTACTTAGGTTTAGACAACAAAACTCTTTAGTCAGGTTTAGGCAAACAAACAAAACTACTTAGTTAGGTTTAGGCAACAAAACACCTTAGTTAGGTTTAGGCAACAAAACTACTTAGTTAGGTTTAAGTAACAAAACTACTTAGTTAGGTTTAGGTAATAAAACTACTTGGTTAGGTTTAGGCAACAAAACTACTTAGTTAGGTTTAGGTAACAAAACTACTTAGTTAGGTTTAGGTAACAAAACTACTTGGTTAGGTTTAGTGAAAGGTGGGGCTTTGGGTTAAAATAACTACGGAAGTGGTGTTACTTAAATACAGAAGTTACGTGACAAATAAATCAACGTTGACTTCTGGCCTCACACGGGGCACCAACATGGTCTCCTGGTGACAGTCTGGTGTTTTTAGATCCACCCATCCACCCTACACGCCGTTCACTGCTCTTTATACTTCCTGGTTCACTATTAAATATGAATTGATTACGTGGGATATATACGTGAATCACAGTGCATTACTGTTAGTAGGTATAGCTGTGAACGGTGGATGAGAGCAGCCTGGTATAAACAGGTTCAGTAGTTCCAGACGGTGTGAACGTGGCTGCAGACGTTTCACTACGTCTCCTGTCAGAAGGAAAAAGGGAAATATGTTCCACCTCCACCCAGCGACCAGAATCTCTGTGCCACTCATCCAGTTTTTCCAGAACCAAAATAAAAGTAAAAAACCACAACCTGGAGGCTTCGGTTGCAATGCATTCTGGTCCTCAGAGCCCCTGTAGACGTCTGGGTCTACCAGACATGCAGAGGAAGATTTGCAGACTTTTGTTTGCCTTTCACAGTCACACTTTTATGGCATAAAAACTACAAAAATCAAACTTTGTTCATCATGACGTCGGCTATAAAAGGGTTCACACTGAACATTAAGAAACACTTTAAATAAAGAAGTACATTATTGTACGTTAAAACATCTATCATTGTTTATATATGATTATTAAAGTGTTGCCTTTCAGAGACATTAAATAAAGACAATAAATACAGTTGAACTGAACTGAACTGAACTGAGCTGAACTAGACCCAGAGACGGAGAGACGGAGAGACGGAGAGAACAGGGAGGCTTTTCTTCCTCAAACTGTCTGAACTATAAATATCTTCTCTGAACGCCAACGGTTATTTTTATCCCAGCTGAGGCTAAATTTACTGAGCCGGGCGTCTCCTCCACCGTCCCACCGCAGAGTAACCCCCAACCCTTCCAACCCTCCTCCCTCTAAACCTCCTCCTCTTCCTCCTCTTCCTCCTCCCTCCACTGTGTTGCAGAGCCAGACCAGAGATCGGAGGCCACTGAGACGGTTTCTGTGTTTCTGTGTTTCTGTGAGTCAGAAAAAATGGAAGCAGGATGTAATATTTATATGCATGATGAGAAGTAATATATATACTGTATATATATATATATACATATATATATGGAATGTAGTATGTAATAATGAGAAGTACTTGTAAGTACAATGAATATTTCATCTCATTTGTCAGTTTAATAGTTATTTTATATTACAGCAACAAAGAAGCTGAGTTTAATCTTCACTTTAAAGATTGGATTTAATCAGCAGTTAGCTAAATTACACGGATCGTTTCAAGTTAAAACATTAAATATATAAACCTCCTCAAGACATATAAAATGACTTAATTATTAAAAAAAACATATAAAGCATTTAACGGTGAAAGTTGCTCTTACTGTGTGAAGCTGTGGCTTTTTAATGAAGAATTAAACTGAATTTAATGGAGGAATGAAAGATTTTAAGGGATGAATGATGTGTTTTATGATGATTAATGAGAGTGTTTAAAACTTTATTTTTTTTTTACTCCTGGTTAAATACAAATAAAAAAATTGTAGAAATGAAAATCCAGTTTTAGAGGTTAAAAGATCTGATTTGATGTTTAAGTAAAAAACAAGACTTTCTTTTCTCCTCATCTGACTCGTCATCATCTAAGCAGCATCACAGAGCTTCTTTTCTCCGCCTGCACGAGCCCACAATTACAGACCATGTGCTGAGGTAACCCCCCTCCCACCCACCGCCAGCCTAACCCCACCCACCCAAACCACACTTTGATGTCAAACCAAACACCCCCTCCCTCCCTGCTGCTGCTGCTGGAAAACCCTCCTGCTTCTGTTTATCCTCCAGACCACAGACCAGAGGGGCTCTGAGGAGACCAGACCAGACCAGACCAGACCAGACCAGCACTGACTGACTGAGGGTCTGCAGGGTCTGCAGGGACCGGCCTGGAAAGACCTGGAAAAGACTGGAATAAAAAGGATGTTTCCAGGTCTTATGAAAAAGACAAATAGAAAGTCTTTACATTTTCACTGAAGTCAGATTCTTTAACACCAAACGATACGATACGTTACGATACGGTACGGTATGGTACGGTACGGTACAATACGATATGTTGCGTTGCGTTGCGTTACGTTACGTTAATGTACGTTACGTTATGATACATTACGCTACGCCACGCCACGCTACGCCACGCTACGTTACGTTACGATATGCTGTGTTACGTTACGTAGCGTTATGTTACGTTACGTTACGTCACGATACGTTACGATACATTACGATACGTTACGATACGATACAATACGTTACATTAAGGTACAATACGTTAAGGTACGGTACGGTACGTTACGTTACGGTACGGTACGGTACGATACGCCACGGTACGGTACGGTACAATACGTTACAATATGTTACGTTACGTTACGTTACGTTACGTTATGTTATGTTACGGTACGATACGATACGATACACGTTATTGTCGTCCTTGGGCAACTTAGTCTTGGACTCAGTGCTGCTCACCATCAGATGCATCAATACATAAAAGCATTAAAAACAAACAACAGTCCAGATGTTAACAGAGAAACACACAACAATGTAAACCACAAACAACACGTATTACAGCACATTACATATATTACACAGGATCTGCATAAAACAGCATAAATAAGATAAGAACACCGTGACGCTATTGCACAACTCTACAGCCTCAAGAAACATGATTTAATATTTTGATCGAGGCACAAACAAGTTTTTAAAACGGTTCAGTTTGTATCGGGGGACTCTGTATCGTCTGCACTGTAAAACCAGCCTGTTCACACGTAAAGGTGTATAAATGTCAGGATAATGCACAAGGAGTTTAGCGTGCAATAAGAACGCCTTTCTTGATTTCCGCGTGTCATTGTCACCACTGATGGTGGACGAGTCCAACAAACATCGGACTTTTAACCAGGAGACACGTTGTCAATCACTGTTTTGTTTTATAAGTTACGTTGGTGACGATTGTCACGTGTTTGTTATTGATGTTTGTAACGTGTTTTCTGTAGTTGTGTTACGTTGTTTCCATCCGGAAAACAAAGAACGAAAAATGAGGAATACGTTTTTTGTAAGATATCTTACGAACCGTTGAACGCAGACTTTTAATATCAGTTTTTATGCAGATGATGCCGTGTTGTATGTACGTGACTCTGCAGAACTTTAAACTTGTACTGAATGCAGATGAGATGAAATGTGTTTTATTCTGAAGAACACATATTTCTACCACACATCTTCCTGCTATTAAGAACTGATATTAATTACTCTTACTAATGCTTTGAAGATCAGTTATAAGCCATTAATAACAAGAAGAGTTGCTCTGGTATTCATCCTGCAGGACACTTTAAATACTCAGATTTCTTGGCGTCTAATAAGTCTGCAGTTATAAATGATAACATGAAGGATTTAAGCTTTATTTAAAGCAAAGTGCTCACTGTAAAGGTCCTCACAAAGACACAAAGACAGCAGCACACAGAGTTCTGAAGACGTCTTTTCTTTACTTAGTAAAGATGAAACAAGCTTTCTGACTCATGTTGAAGACCTCATTCAGACAGAGGAGCTGTGAAGGTTTCAGCAGTTAAACTTTAAACACTATTAGAGTCTCATTATGCAAATCTCTCTTGGTGGGTCTTTCCCACAACGATGCAGGGACAAAAACCTGAGACTAGGACCGCCTCAGGGCCCCCCCTCCACCTGAACCCTCCTGCTGTTTGAGACTCGATATGCAAATGAGATGCAAATTCAGCCAATGAGGAAGTGAGAGTGTTCTGCTGAGACCTGCTGGATGATGAGGCGGTGTGTTACCTGTCCCCTCTCACCTGTTGCTCAGCTGCTCCGTCATGAACACACCACGTACCCTCCAAAATAAAAGCTCATTATAAATGGTGCAATAACAGTGGTTGTGAGTTTTTCCTCTGACGGAGTCAGTTAATGGAACACTGACGCTGCTTAGCAACAGGAAGTCCTTCAGATTAAAGTACGTCCGGCCTCTTCTGAGCTTCCTGCCTCAACCACAGTTATATATATATATATATATATATATATATATATATATATATATATATATATATACACAGTTATATTTGATATTTGTTTTGTTTCTAAAAAGAAAAAAAAGAAAATTTGCTACAATGAAATAAATAAATAAATAAATAAAGAATATATATCTTTTAAGATTTATTAACTTGTTTTAAAAGAATTATGTTTTCAGAACTCGATATAAAATATAATATATGAAATAAACACCATCAAATAAGCCTTTTTTTGCACAATGAGTACTTTTACTTTTCACACACATTGTGCTGATAATATTCACAGACTTTTACTTTATTTAGAATGCAGTACTTGTACTTGTATTGGAGTACTTTCACAGTGTGTGTTAGTACTTTTACTTTATTTAGAATGCAGTACTTGTACTTGTAGTGGAGTACTTTCACAGTGTGTATTAGTACTTTTACTGCAGTAAATGATCTGAGTATAATTATAATGTAGTACTACACACACACACACACACACAGGTGTTGCCGGTGACGACGGCTGACTGACAGTTGACCCACAGAACAGTTGGACTCCCGGTCCCGCCCACTTAACGACCAGTCACCGTCTCAGCCAATCAGACGGCGGGACGGAGATGCTTCGGGTCCGTCCTCTCCAGCTGCTTCTTCTTCTGTGGTGAGTAACGAGGCGTTCTCATCCAACGGATCAGGGTTCAGTTTCAGTCGGAGTCACGCCTCCATTCAACCTGCACACAATAACACACCTGAACCGCTCCGACACGGCGGGAAGGCTACACGACAGGAAGTGATGTCACACCGAGAGGATAAACCTAAAAACATCACCTGGATTTAGTGAAGTGGTGGAAGGAGTACTCAGATATTTTACTACAGTAGAAGTACTAGTACCACTCTCTGAAAATACTGCAGTAAAGTATGTCAGTACTATCATCTAAAGGTAGTTAAAGTAGTCTCCGTCAATAATCATATCTCTGATGTTCCTGTATTAATATTACTGTTGTATTAATAATGTCTATGTTGTATTTTAACTCCTTTATATCTTGTTAACTAGTTTAATCTGCAGCAATGCATCATGGTCTATCAGATCATCAGGTGTTTTGCAGCGTTCCCGTCCTCCAACTAAAGCTGTCAGATAAATATAGTGCAGTAAAAAGTACTACAGTTCCCTCTGAGATGTAGTAGAGTAGAAGAATAAATACTCTAGTAAAGTACAAGTACCTTAAATAGTAAATGTACTCAGTTACTGTGTCTCTCCACCAACGACCTTCATCTCAGCTCGTCTTCTCTGTGTTGGTTGGACATCAGTAGAGACTAAAAATAGACTCAAATAGACCCCCAGCATCACCACAGGCCTCGCCCTGCAGAGGGAGGGGCTCCAACCACATCACAGCCGACCCCCCCGACCTCCAGTTATCTGTGCATCACAATCAAATATCTTATTTATATCTAAACGCTCTGAAAACTCACAGCAGAGACTTCATTTAGTGTTTCTTTACATTTAGTTTGACTGTATAAAGTTGAATGAATCCCGTCATGTTCTCAGTCAGCAGAGCTTCTTCCAGCTCTCAGCCTGCTCTCCTAACAACTAGGTTCCTTTACATCACTGAGCAACTGTTCATTAAAAACTAATATCTGGTCCTCTATCAAGGTTCCATGGTGGAGAGGAGGTCGTGTTGCTCTGGCTCTACTTGTTTGGCGTGGAGAGGAGGTCGTGTTGCTCTGGCTCTACTTGTTTGGCGTGGAGAGGAGGTCGTGTTGCTCTGGCTCTACTTGTTTGGCGTGGAGAGGAGGTCGTGCTGCTCTGGCTCTACTTGTTTGGCGTGGAGAGGAGGTCGTGTTGCTCTGGCTCTACTTGTTTGGCGTGGAGAGGAGGTCGTGTTGCTCTGGCTCTACTTGTTTGGCGTGGAGAGGAGGTCGTGTTGCTCTGGCTCTACTTGTTTGGCGTGGAGAGGAGGTCGTGCTGCTCTGGCTCTACTTGTTTGGCGTCGAGAGGAGGTACGATCACATGACGGTTCGTATGATATCTGATAAAACGTTATTCCTAATTTATCGTGTTTTCCTACAAATGTCCAGCAACACGTGTTTACGTTGTTTGCAGCGTAACTTAAAGGGACTGTTAGTAAGAATCATAAATGTCTTGTTAACAGCTTCACCTGTGTCCGTTAAGTCAACTAAAGTCAGCGTCCTGTTGCTGGCGCTTGTGCTCGCTCTACATAGACATGAAGGAGCATCGCTCAACACAGTGAGGAGACACACGTCAGCTAAAAGCACAATATCACTCTATATTTCAGCTGCTTGGCAGTAATGTTAGCTGACCAGACCAAGGTCTCTCCATGAATCAATGCTGATCCTAGTGTTGGCTTTTCCCGCCTCAGCCTCCCGACCGCGGCCAACACTGTTTAACAGCTTCACCAGATACAACCAAGAGGTTTTGGTGCTTCACTGGAGTTTGTGTTGGAGTCTGAGTCTGAACAGCGGAGACACACGAGAGACCATGAGACACCGACCTGCAATGATTTATACGTATAAGAAGTTACTAACAGGAACTTTAACCTCCGTCAAGAGAAACTAGTCTGACATGAAGAGGCATGTCTCTGATATCTGTCTCTGTCTCTGTCTCTGCAGCGAGAAGAAGGAAATATAGCGTGCAGCTGAAACAGCTGATCCCAAAATATGTTCCAGAACAAACAGACAATAAACAGAGCTGCTGCTGCTGCTGGAATCTGATCCCACACCTTACTCCACACTGAGATGAGACACACACCTTACTCCACACTGAGACACAGTGTGTGAGTCATGCTGGTTTCATGGTCTCTCTCTCTGGTTGCAGAGAATCAGGAAACACCCACAGCAGCAGACTTGGGGCTTCGCCCTGCAGCCGACAGACGCAAACAACAACGCCGAGCCGACCCACACACTCACGTCTCTGAGCCCTGACTCAGACTCAGACCAGAGCCAGCCCCCCCCCGGTCCAAATGTCAGAGCGCTGTGACGTCCAGACGGAGGAGCAGAGAGGCCCGGACAGCGTCAGACTGCTGCCTGCAGACGTGAAGACGTGAAGACGTCCTCCGCTCTGTGTCGGTCAGAGCTTCAGAGCTGTAAGCTGAGAGCTGAGTGTGTTTATGTGACCTTCAGTTCTGCTGCTTCTGGACACGCATGACGTAAAACATCACATCTATATACAAGTATAGTGAGCAACAGCAGCTCCAGTCTGAGAGTCTCTCTGTGGTATTTTAGAGTCGACCACACGGGACAATGAACATCATGATACCAGGATCTCCTCTCCGCCTCGAACTCTGAACCTGCTGCAGCCTCTGGAGGTCGGCCGAGGTCGCCGGCGCCCTCCAGGAGAGGCAGAGGTGAAAGACGTGACCTCAACAGGTCGTTGAACAGAAATGTTTCCTCCATGTTTCAACTGACTTTACTCTTCATAATAAATCTCCTTCCTGTTTAGCAGCTGAGGAACGTTTCAGAGCTCGTAGCTCATTCATTCATTCATTCATTCATTCAGACTTCCTGTTAGTTTGACGCTCCGTTGCTTCTATTTCTACCTTGTTTTTATAATAAGGAGATATTTAGCTGCATGTTTCTGCAGCGTCAGATTCCTGCAGAACGAAACCCTCCTGTTAGTGTTGGAGGTATTTTAATATGAGGGAGCGAGCAGCTCACCTGAGCTTCAGGTAAACCTGCACTAATTATACTGTCATCTCCATAAACAGAGGATGATAAACCCTGAGTCAGAAGGCTGTCTCCCTCACGGCCCACCCAGCACGTCTACAACACGACTGCAACACGTCTACAACACGTCTACAACACGACTGCAACACGTCTACAACACGTCTGCAACACGTCTGCAACACGACTGCAACACGTCTACAACACGTCTGCAACACGACTGCAACACGTCTGCAACACGTCTGCAACACGACTGCAACACGTCTACAACACGACTGCAACACGTCTACAACACGTCTACAACACGACTGCAACACGTCTACAACACGTCTGCAACACGACTGCAACACGTCTACAACACGTCTGCAACACGTCTACAACACGTCTACAACACGACTGCAACACGTCTACAACACGTCTACAACACGACTGCAACACGTCTACAACACGTCTGCAACACGACTGCAACACGTCTACAACACGACTACAACACGACTGCAACACGTCTACAACACGTCTACAACACGACTGCAACACGTCTATAACACGTCTGCAACACGACTGCAACACGTCTACAACACGTCTACAACACGACTGCAACACGTCTACAACACGTCTACAACACGACTGCAACACGTCTATAACACGTCTGCAACACGACTGCAACACGTCTACAACACGACTGCAACACGTCTACAACACGTCTACAACACGTCTGCAACACGTCTACAACACGACTGCAACACGTCTGCAACACGACTGCAACACGACTGCAACACGTCTACAACACGTCTACAACACGACTGCAACACGACTGCAACACGTCTACAACACGACTGCAACACGTCTGCAACACGACTGCAACACGACTGCAACACGTCTATAACACGACTGCAACACGTCTACAACACGACTGCAACACGTCTACAACACGTCTGCAACACGTCTACAACACGTCTACAACACGACTGCAACACGTCTACAACACGTCTACAACACGACTGCAACACGTCTACAACACGACTGCAACACGACTGCAACACGTCTACAACACGTCTACAACACGACTGCAACACGTCTACAACACGTCTACAACACGACTGCAACACGTCTACAACACGACTGCAACACGTCAACAACACGACTGCAACACGTCTACAACACGACTGCAACACGTCTACAACACGACTGCAACACGTCTACAACACGACTGCAACACGTCTACAACACGACTGCAACACGACTGCAACACAACTGCAACACGTCTACAACACGACTGCAACACGTCTACAACACGTCTACAACACGTCTACAACACGACTGCAACATGTCTACAACACGACTTCAACACGTCTACAACACGTCTGCAACACGACTGCAACACGTCTACAACACGACTGCAACACGTCTACAACACGTCTACAACACGACTGCAACACGTCTGCAGCGCCGGGGACGACAGGCGGCCGATAAAACGCTGAGTCTGAACACACGTCGGATCTGATCGGATCTGATCGGATCTGATCTGATCTGATCTGAGATCAGCTGAAACGGTTCATTAACTCTCCTGTTGTCTTCTGCAACTTTTATCTTCCCGGGTCAAAACTGACCCGGTCTGGTGTGATTGTTTTTAAAGCATAAACTCTGTGTTACACCTTTTTGGCCAACTTCATTTCAACTCATTACCACAAGTTTTACACTTTTTTTTTTTTTTGGAAATTTAGGGTCATTTCCGTGAAAATATACCAAATTTTTGAGAAAAAGTCGTGATATAACGAGAATCAAGTCATAACTTTACGAGAAGAAAGTCGTAACATTACGTAATATATCTGCTACTTTCACATTAAGCTCTCCAACATCGTCCACCCAACCTCTAACTGATGAGCTACCAGAGAGGCAGCAGGCTGATCTGTGGACTGAAGTGACCTCTGATTGGTCGGACTGAACACCTGTCCTCGTTCACCTGAGGAGGTGTGAAACAGTCAGAGGTCAGCTGAGGTCACGATCAACCCCAGAACTCCCAGCATGCTGAGCGACAACCGCTCAGCTGTCGCCGTTTAACATCACCAGAGAGCAGCTGGTTGCGTCTGCCTGAGAGTTGGTCTGTAACGCTGCAGCGTGGTGCTGGAGGGGTTAAATTAACGCGTTAAAAATACTCTGAAATAATTCATTAATAATCAAAGAAACTAACAATTAATTTCTCTGTCGATCAGCTGATCGATGAATCCTTCATACGAGCGTCATGTTATTATTATATATCATCATAATGTTGTTATTGTATATTATTATATATTACTATATATTATTATATTGTTGTTATTATCCACGTATTATTATATTGTTATTATATATTATTATATTGTTGTTATTGTATATTATTATATTATCATATTGTTGTTATTATCAGCATGTTATTATATTGCTATTATATATTATGTTATTGTTGTTATTATATATTATGATATAGTTGTTATTATCAGCGTGTCTCCGAGGCGACACCTCTGTGTTTGGAGGTTCTCGAGCTCTGAAGGACTGAAGGAGCTTCACAGACGCTTCAACAGCTGCCGAGGGTCTCAGTAGAAACCAGGACCCCCCGCCCCTCCTCCTCAGACCACAGACCCCCTGCTGCTCCCTGACCTGCAGGACTCTCTGAACCAGCTGGTTCTGGTTCCTCCTCCAGTCAGAAGCCTCTCTGAGTTACATCGACCCACCGATCCACCGACCCACCGACCCACTATTCCAATCCAATATTATAGTTTTATTCTTTCAGCTGAGAAACTCTGGAGTAAATCAATCAATCAAATAAATATAAATAAATAAAATAAATAAAATCAATAAATCAATAAATCAATAAATCAATAAATAACTCAGAGTTGTGTGTTTATGGTCCTGCAGACTGTATGAAATACGTTGAGTTCTTTTGCTGTTGATTTTCTGTATCTGTGTGTGATTATAGAGGAGATGAAAGTAATAAAGTCTGCTGACTCTTCATTTGTATAATTGTTGTGATGAATGAAGATGATTTGCATTGATGGGGGGGGGGGGGGTCGTTGCCTCGGGGCCTCAGAACAAACTAATAATCCCTCCATCTGCAGGATTCCTCCATCTGCAGGATTCCTCCGTCTGCAGTGTCCCTCCGTCTGCAGGATTCCTCCGTCTGCAGGATTCCTCCGTCTGCAGGATTCCTCCGTCTGCAGGATTCCTCCATCTGCAGTATGCCTTCATCTGCAGGATTCCTCCGTCTGCAGTGTCCCTCCGTCTGCAGGATCCCTCCGTCTGCAGGATTCCTCCCTCTGCAGTATTCCTCCATCTGCAGGATTCCTCCGTCTGCAGTGTCCCTCCGTCTGCAGGATTCCTCCGTCTGCAGGATTCCTCCGTCTGCAGGATTCCTCCATCTGCAGGATTCCTCCGTCTGCAGTGTCCCTCGTCTGCAGGATTCCTCCGTCTGCAGGATCCTCGTCTGCAGGATTCCTCTTCTGCAGGATTCCTGCAGGATCTCTCCGTCTGCAGGATTCCTCCGTCTGCAGGATTCCTCTGTCTGCAGGATCTCTCCGTCTGCAGGATCTCTCCGTCTGCAGGATCCCTCCGTCTGCAGGATCCCTCCGTCTGCAGGATTCCTCCGTCTGCAGGATTCCTCCGTCTGCAGGATTCCTCCGTCTGCAGTATGCCTTCATCTGCAGGATTCCTCCGTCTGCAGTGTCCCTCCGTCTGCAGGATCCCTCCGTCTGCAGGATTCCTCCGTCTGCAGGATTCCTCCGTCTGCAGGATTCCTCCGTCTGCAGTGTCCCTCCGTCTGCAGGATTCCTCCGTCTGCAGGATTCCTCCGTCTGCAGGATTCCTCCATCTGCAGTATGCCTTCATCTGCAGGATTCCTCCGTCTGCAGGATCCCTCCGTCTGCAGGATTCCTCCGTCTGCAGGATTCCTCCGTCTGCAGGATTCCTCCGTCTGCAGTGTCCCTCCGTCTGCAGGATTCCTCCGTCTGCAGGATTCCTCCGTCTGCAGGATTCCTCCGTCTGCAGGATTCCTCCATCTGCAGTATGCCTTCATCTGCAGGATTCCTCCGTCTGCAGGATCCCTCCGTCTGCAGGATTCCTCCGTCTGCAGGATTCCTCCGTCTGCAGTGTCCCTCCGTCTGCAGGATTCCTCCGTCTGCAGGATTCCTCCGTCTGCAGTGTCCCTCCGTCTGCAGGATTCCTCCGTCTGCAGGGTCCCTCCGTCTGCAGGGTCCCTCCGTCTGCAGTGTCCCTCCGTCTGCAGGATTCCTCCGTCTGCAGGATTCCTCCGTCTGCAGGATTCCTCCGTCTGCAGGATCTCTCCGTTCTGCAGGATCCCTCCGTCTGCAGGATCCCTCCGTCTGCAGGATCCCTCCGTCTGCAGGATCCCTCCGTCTGCAGGATCCCTCCGTCTGCAGTGTCCCTCCGTCTGCAGGATCCCTCCGTCTGCAGGATTTCACAGAAACACTTAATCTGAGAAGTGTTCAGTTAACTGAGTTAGTTCAGACTCGGAGCTCTGAGCTGTAACAGAAACATTAGTCACCATGAACAAGAACGTTTCTACTGATAAACTCAGATTCTCTGCTTTAATGGAGCTTTCATACAGATAGTATTACAAAAATAAATCAGTAATGATGTCATCTTTAATAAAGTTGATAATGTTTCTGCAGACGGATTCTTCTTGACATTGTAATAAACCCTGCAGGTCCTCCTGAGCCTCAGATAGTTAGTGTTGCTCAGACTGAGACTGTTTCTCACTTTGAATCTCACGTTCCTGAACTGAACTGTCAGTGTTGTCACATGTCTGCTGCATTCCTCTCATTCCTCTCCAGCTGCTCAGGAAGCAGGAATGCAGCGCTGCAGCGGCGCCGCCCACAAAAACACCCAGAGAAACACCAAGAGAAGGCCAAGAGAAGGCCAAGAGAAGGCCAAGAGAAGGCCCGCCAGCAGCAGCAGCTCTGCTCGCCATCGACCGGCTGCAGCTTCAACCATCAGGACAAAATCCATCTATGGAAACTGTTTGATGGATGATGAAGCCTGCAGTCGGTTTAACAGAGAACTGACTCTGGATCAGACTAAGAACGCCTCTCAGACGCCTGAATCACCGTCTGTAATGTGCTGTAACGTGCTGTAATGTGTAATGTGCTGAGTGGGAGTCAGACTGAATGAACCCGGTCTGTGTGGTCCCCCCTGGTCTCTGCAGAGACGGATCCCAGTCTGTCTCTCTCTGGGTTTACCACAGTCTGGAGCCACAGAGCCTCATTTAGACCCAGACGGGCGGAGTCAGTCAGCGTGGAACAAACTAGCACACCAACACCAACACCAACACCAACACCAACCTTGATAGGCTCGCACTTAATCACTCAATCAAACTGGATCTGAAGCTGCACACTTCTGGAGCAGGATATTTTTGTGTGTATGTTTAAATCACTAAAACTCCTCTCCTCCTCCTCTCTCCTCTCTCATATCTCCTCCTCTCCTCTCCTCCTCCTCTCCTCCTCTTTTCTCCTCTTCTCCTCTCCCCTCCTCTCTCCCTCCTCCATCATCTCCTCTCTCTGCTCCTCTCTCTTCTCCTCCTCTCTCCTCTTCTCCTCTCCCCTCCTCTCTCCTCCTCTCCTCTCTCCTCTCTCTCTCCTCTCTCTCCTCCTCTCCTCTCCTCTCTCCTACTCTCTCCTCTCTCCTCTCCTCTCTCCTCCTCCTCCTCTCTCCTCTCTCCTCTCTCCTCTCTCCTCCTCTCCCTCTCTCCTCCTCTCCTCCTCTCCTCTCCCTCCTCTCTCCTCTCCTCCTATCTCCTCCTCTCCTCTCTCCTCCTCTCTCCTCTCCTCCTCTCCTCCTCTCCTCCTCCCTCCTCTCTCCTCCTCTCTCCTCCTCTCCCTCTCCTCCTCTCTCTCTCTCCTCTCCCTCCTCCTCGTCCTTTCCCTCCTCTCCTCTCTCCTCCTCTTTCCTCCTCTCCTCTCTCTCCTCCTCTCCTCTCCTCTCCCTCTCTCCTCTCTCCTCCTCCCCCTCCATCGTCTGAGCGTGACAGATAAAAAGGTAAATTCTTGAGTCTATGATCACGAATCAAACAGATTAAATTGAGTGTCTGTTTCATGAGCTGCTGTGAGATCTGAGTTCGTGTTCATGTGTTTTTCTGCAGAAGTATAAAAGCGTTTGATTAAATGGTGTTTTGTTTGACGTCTAATGAAACACGTGAAGTAATTAAACCAGCTGGTGGTTTTAACAGAGAGAATCTAAGTGAAGGTATCAACGTGATGAAGACGAGTCTCGTCTCTCAGTTTGATGCAAATCTGCTGCAGTTTAACCTGAAGACGTCTCCCTCTGTTAATCAGCTCATTTGCATGACGTTTTGCATCTCATTTGCATAAAGACTTTCCTAATGCTCCTCATTCATCGTGCGTCTCCACCCTCCACTCCACTTCATTAACTCCACTCCTCCGTCATCACACTGCCGTTAGGGTGAAACACTGAATACCTGAATACCTGAAACCAGACCAGGCCTGAGTCACAGCAGCCTGAGAGCCTAAATACTACATTACCCATGAGCCTCAGCTGCTACTGCAGCGGAGAAGAAGCCAGAATCTGATATAAACTGATGGATGATTTATCAGGTTCCCTCCAAGTCAAAGACTTTCGAAGCAAAGAGACGAAACTCTGCTGTATTATATTTATATTATATTATTGTTCAACACAGGACATTTCAGTACGTGACAAAAGAATAGAAATAATGTAGTTTTTACTTCAGTACGGCTCTTTGTAGGCTAACGTTTTACCGGTGTCTGGTAGTCCTTTTCAGTCCAAAATGGCGGAGGCGTAGCTCTGACTTTCACTTCTTCTCTATGTACATTTTCTGTCAGCTTGCTATCGTTAGCATGTTAATACGGCTGATGCTGTCAATGCTGTCAAGATATTTTAACTTGCTGCTAACTCGCTGCTGCAGAAATATATGATTCTGACGTTTTAAGTTTTGACATTTAGAGTTGATTTGATTTAACCCTTCCACTGTGTTTAACGGTTGGATGTGTTC
>CM025828.1:38206432-38220919 GCA_014673565.1 Sebastes schlegelii | reverse complement strand
CTGTTAGTGTTCATGTTAACTAACAGAGAATATACTGTTAGTGTTCATGTTAACTAACAGAGAATATACTGTTAGTGTTAATGTTAACTATATTTATTTATTTATATATATACTCACTACATAAAGTACACTCACTACATAAAGTACACTCACTTAATAAAGTATACTCACTACATAAAGTACTCACTACATAAAGTACTCACTACATAAAATATACTTACTACATAAAGTACGGCTAAACTACAGCTCGTCTTCGCCGCCTCTCTCAGGTCCACTCAGACGAGACAATAGTCTTTTGTCCTGGAAACAGTGGACACTTCCTCTCCTCCTCCTCCGTGTCCTTATCGGCCGGTCGCTGTAGACAGACCAGAGGACAAACTGGGACAAATGTCTGAGTCCTGGAAGCAGACAATGAGCTGCAGAGAATCACAGTTCTGAGTCAGGAGGGATGAAGACATGTTGGACACGTCAGGGTTTTATTCTGATTCTCAGAATGTGACAACACATTTTATTATATTATATTTTATTATCTTATTTCCAGTCTGATCAATATCTCAATATTTAGTTCAGATTAGTTTCTTGTAGTATTTCTTGAAATCTTTATTTCATAATATTTAATCATCAAAATATTCAAACATTACAAAAAAAAAACACTAAATCAGAAACATCAGGAACTAAGTTACAATGATAGAAGTACAAGTAATACAAGAAGTACAAGTAGTACAAGTAGTACAAGCAGTACAAGTAGTACAAGTAGTACAAGTAGTACAAGTAGTACAAGTAGTACAAGAAGTACAAGTAGTACAAGCAGTACAAGAAGTACAAGTACTGCATCCATCAAAGTAATAATGAGTTCTTCATTTAGACCAAAAGACTCCAGATTCTGCAGCAGCTGATCCTGATAACATTTAGTTTAGTTTAGTTTAGGTTAGTTTAGTTTAGTTTAGTTTAGTTTAGATTAGTTGAGTTTATGAAGATGTGCGGTAGCTGATCCTGATAACATTTAGTTTAGTTTAGTCTAGTTTATGAAGATGTGCGGTAGCTGCAGCCGTGCAGCAGCTTTTCTTTCTGAGGTCCACCAACACGCTGACGATGTGACGCTGTGACAATAAACAGGACAACACAGAATAATATAACATAACATTACAGAATAAAACAGCACAAGACAGAAACACAGACTCAGACGAGCTGCTGATAATTGAAAATGGAAATAATAAAGTAAAATACAAGAACCTCAATTGTACTTAAGTACAGTACTAAGTAAATGTACTTAGTTATTTTCCACTGCTGATAATTAGCACCAGATAAAATCGCCTTATTTTGTTTTCTGTGCTGCAAAATTTGTTTTAAATGTGACCATAAAAACATGATTTTTTATAGACAGGGTTTGTGTTTATTTCTACAATTATTACCTGATTTATTTTAATTTGACAGTAAAGTTGATTTAGTGACGTCAGCTGACAGCACAGCATGGTCTGACTATATGGATATAAAACACGTGATGATGACGATGATAAACTCTAAAGGGTTAATACACCAGATCACTAACTCCTCATCTGGCTGAGTTCAAGTTTATTAAAATATAAATATCACTATTCTGTTATAAAACTTCTTTAAGATGTCTTGTTTTCTGATGTTACAGTAACAAACATAAAACATGACATCATAATAACTATTAAATAATACCTGATAATATTAATACTAATGATAATAACGATGACATCAGCAGGACGCGCTGACGTGGTGACGAGTTAAAAATAGAAACTCTGGTGTGTTCTGAGAGCGGCTAAAAATACCTGTCAGGTGAGTCAAAACGCTAAGCTAACGTGCTAAAGGTGGGAGTGCTGCAGAACACAGAAGGGGGGTGGACAAAATAACAGGAACACAACATCACAAACTGAGTTATAATCTGAACTATAATCATTAATCCTGCAGAAACAACCGTCATTCTCTGAGATTATGTTAGAAAGACACATCAGTTCAGACCGGTTCAGATCACCTGAGTCATATATCAAACTCTGAGTTTGAGTTTTCAGCTCAAGTGTGAGCGTCTCCTCCTGACCTTTGACCTCCACTACACACAGTCAGCAGGAAGTCCAGAGGAGTAGCAGTGAGGTCAAAGGTCAGAAGGAGAAACCAGCTTTCCTAAGTCGTTTTCGTTTCTGCTGCTGCTTCCTGTTTAACTGATGACATTTCAATCACACTGTGCATGTGTGTGTGTGCATGCATGTGTGTGAGTGTCTGTGTGTGTGTGTGTGTGTGTGTGTGTGTGTGTGTGTGCGTGCGTGCATGTGTGTGCATGTGCATGTTCAGCCTGCCGCTATCTTTACTTTTACTCACTGTTTGTTCCTCTGTGTGTATTTACAGTACATGGAGTTCAGAGTGACTCACAGCTCATGAAAACACAAACAAGAAGAAACCAAACAGCTCAAAAACCTTAAAAAGTCTCTGAAAACTTAAGTAAAAAGAAGCAGAATTACTTAAAATCTCATTAAAACTTCACAAAGAACTTAAAACATGTCATTAAAATTCTTTAAAACGAAGTAAAACCTGGTTTAAAACTTTAAAAACCAACAAAAAAGAAAACAACCAAAACCCCTTAAAAACTCATTCTTTTAAGCTTCTAAAATCCCTCAACTCTCCTAAAACTCTACAAATCAATAAAATACTTGAACTCAACTACAAACGTTTTTAAAAGTCAAAACTAAAAGACATCTTAAGTTAAACCCTTTAAAGAATCACTGAAACTCACAACCCCTTAAAACTCACTAAGCTTTATATTAAACATGCAAACACATTACATAACATTATCATCTCTTTCTAGGAGACTAAATGTGATTTTAAGTGCATTAATATACATGTTTTATTAGAGAAATCTTCCATTGTAGTCTTTGATTTGATATCTGGATTATTTTTAGTTTCATATCTGTAATATTAGACTTTTCTCCTGAAAACCTGCAGAGGAAGTGGACTGACGGGATTCAAATGTTTTTATTTATTTTTTATTATTATTATTTATTTTTATTTTATTATTATTATTTATTTTAATTTTATTATTATTATTTATTTTTATTTTATTTTTTTACAGTGTTGACGAGATGAAGAGGAGGTGATGGTTACTATAACAACAGCAGTAAATAACTCAGATGTATAGAAACACACCTCCTCCTCCTCCTTCTCCTTCTGACAGACTGACTGACGTCTGACTGAACGTTACCTGAAACACCTGAAGAAATACACAACCAGGTACGTCACAACTACTACACACCCAGCTGCAGTACACACACACACACACACACGCACACGCACACACACACACACACACACACACACACACACACACACACACCTAAACACAGTTGGACTGTTTATAATTAATGAGTGTGATTATAAACAGTCGTAGAAGCAAAATGATTAAGGAGCTATTTTTACTATGTGAGTATTAAACTATGAAAGAGTTAATAAATGACGTGAACAGTCAGTTAATCACTTTATGGATATTTCCCTGTTACCCTGAGTAACGTTAGTTTATATTCATTTTAAAGGACAAAATACAGTTATTTACTTTAAAGGAAAGTTTTCATTCAAGTGTGCTATTAGTATACTTCTTAACTTAAAATAAGAGAGTATACTTTGAGTTTACTTTTTATGTACTTGTCCGAGATATACTTAACAAAATTACACTAAAGTATACTTGGCTTATACCGACAAGTATACAAAGAAGTCTAACTGTGTGTTCCAATCCGCGTACTTCCACAAGTACACTTCCGTGTCGTGCACCGTGTGCACTCTGTACTCACTTGAGTAGTGTGTGTTTTTCATCGGGGTCGGATCGACTCAAATCGAATACTCTGCAAAGAAATGACGATCTCAACATTTAACCACGGCTCGCTGCCCGCCGAAATATCTGCCTGCTTTGTTGATTAAGAAATCAAAATAAAGCAGATGAGTGGAGGTGAAGCGTTCTACCTTACATCTGTAAGGTGCTTAGCACCGCGACAGCTGCTGCATCCTCGGCCGCCATTTTCACAAGTTTGAATGGTGGTCGCGGTCCCTCGTGGCCACGCCCCTTCCGCTAGTGACCGTTGAGTGTGAAAATTGTCCGGCGTTCCACACTCAACGTTTTGACCGTTCTGAGTGCAACATCCAGGTTCTCAGAGTGCATACTGCATTCTGCCGTACTTCTCAGTGTGAACGCACTTATGCACTCAAAACAGCGAGTAGACGTACGGAAGTACGCGGATTGCAACACACAGTAAGTGTACTTGGCTTATACCAACAAGTATAAAGAAAAGTCTGAGTATATTTGGCTAAGAACTATAAGTTAACTTCAAGTTAACTTACAAGTATACTTGCAGTAAAAACTACTAAACTACAATAACCAGAACCAGCTAAGCTAACATGCTAAACTTGCTGATTTCCAAAATAATCCGTTTACTAAATGAATATATAAAAACAGGAAGTAGCAGGTTCGGTTTCAGGATGTTCTGGATCTAACATCTGTATTTCTCTCTCTGGGTCTTCCTGCTCCGGGTTGTTGGATCTGGATCAGACGGGTCCGGAACCAGAACAGCCCTGTTAGATCCGGGGTGTGACTGGGTGCGGGTGTATCAGCGGCGTTTCTAGTGGTCGCTGGCGGGAGTCGAGTCGAGCGGCGGCGCGTGGCAGGAATCACTTGTTGTGGTTTTAACCCCGCCACAATAAAAGCCCCTGACTCCTCCAGTCAGTGTGAATGACTGTTATTGAGACTTTCATCACTGAGTCATCCGTCCCGCTGCCGTCCTCCTGGGTAACCGGCGGTGAGTAACTGCTGCGGTGTGACTCCATCAGACGACCCCGACCCCGACACCGACCCCGAGGGGGGGGGCAGCTGGAAGGACATGAGACGCTGATAAAGAAAAAGACTTCCTGTGATCTGGTTGAGCGTCTGGACTCGGATCAGAGTCGGAGGTTTAGATGTTAATTAACACAAAGTGAATGTTAAAGACTCCGTTAGATGACTGGAGACCTCAAACACCTCCTTTGATTTACTTTGATTCCTTTTGTTTCTCTCCAAATCACACTTTATCTAATTAGAGCTTCATTGTCATCATTATACTGCAAACAGCTGCCTGAGGGCCAGATGTGCTTCTCTTTATAGTTCACACCTACACCTTTACATTATGATTCGTAAAGGTACTGTCTGATAATAAAAGGTGTATAATGAACATCGTCCCAATAAACAGAGAGATGATGATGATTTAGGGTGATCAGTGGACGAGCTCCAGACGATGAAGAAACGTCAAACCTCTCTTTAGTGTTTTAGTCATTCTGCGGTGCAGCGCTGAGACAGTCATCACTAACTGCTCCGTGTCATTACAGTCAGCACCAGGAGGATTCTGGGAAATGAGCTGGGCGTTTTTTATTGGTGTAATTTCACTAAACGTCTTGGCTCAGGAAAAGACAACCTGAGACACATCTGCTCTCTAGTCACAGCTGGAACACATCCAACCGTTAAACACAGTGGAAGGGTTAAATCAAATCAACTCTAAATGTCAAAACTTAAAACGTCAGAATCATATATTTCTGCAGCAGCGAGTTAGCAGCAAGTTAAAATATCTTGACAGCATTGACAGCATCAGCCGTATTAACATGCTAACGATAGCAAGCTGACAGAAAATGTACATAGAGAAGAAGTGAAAGTCAGAGCTACGCCTCCGCCATTTTGGACTGAAAAGGACTACCAGACACCGGTAAAACGTTAGCCTACAAAGAGCCGTACTGAAGTAAAACTACATTATTTCTATTCTTTTGTCACGTACTGAAATGTCCTGTGTTGAACAATAATATAATATAAATATAATACAGCAGAGTTTCGTCTCTTTGCTTCGAAAGTCTTTGACTTGGAGGGAACCTGATAAATCATCCATCAGTTTATATCAGATTCTGGCTTCTTCTCCGCTGCAGTAGCAGCTGAGGCTCATGGGTAATGTAGTATTTAGGCTCTCAGGCTGCTGTGACTCAGCCTGGTCTGGTTTCAGGTATTCAGGTATTCAGTGTTTCACCCTAACGGCAGTGTGATGACGGAGGAGTGGAGTTAATGAAGTGGAGTGGAGGGTGGAGACGCACGATGAATGAGGAGCATTAGGAAAGTCTTTATGCAAATGAGATGCAAACGTCATGCAAATGAGCTGATTAACAGAGGGAGACGTCTTCAGGTTAAACTGCAGCAGATTTGCATCAAACTGAGAGACGAGACTCGTCTTCATCACGTTGATACCTTCACTTAGATTCTCTCTGTTAAACCACCAGCTGGTTTATTACTTCACGTGTTTCATTAGACGTCAAACAAAACACCATTTAATCAAACGCTTTTATACTTCTGCAGAAAAACACATGAACACGAACTCAGTCTCACAGCAGCTCATGAAACAGACACTCAATTTAATCTGTTTGATTCGTGATCATAGACTCAAGAATTTACCTTTTTATCTGTCACGCTCAGCACGATGGAGGGGAGGAGGAGAGAGAGGAGAGAGGAGAGGAGAGGAGGAGGAGAGGAGGAGAGGAAAGAGGAGGAGAGAGGAGAGGAGAGGAAAGGAGAGGAGGAGAGAGGAGAGAGGAGAGAGGAGGAGAGGAGAGGAGGAGAGAGGAGGAGGAGAGGAGGAGGAGGAGAGGAGGGAGAGGAGAGGAGGAGATGATGAGAGGAGAGAGGAGGAGAGGAGAGGAGGAGAGAGAGGAGAGAGGAAGAGGAGAGGAGAGAGGAGGAGAGAGGAGAGGAGAGGAGGAGAGAGGAGGAGAAGAGAGAGGAGAGGAGAGAGGAGAGGAGGAGAGAGGAGGGGAGAGGAGAAGAGGAGAGAGGAGGAGAGGAGGAGAGAGGAGAGGAGGAGATATGAGGAGAGGAGAGAGGAGGAGAGGAGTTTTTAGTGATTTAAACATACACACAAAAATATCCTGCTCCAGAAGTGTGCAGCTTCAGATCCAGTTTGATTGAGTGATTAAGTGCGAGCCTATCAAGGTTGGTGTTGGTGTTGGTGTTGGTGTTGGTGTGCTAGTTTGTTCCACGCTGACTGACTCCGCCCGTCTGGGTCTAAATGAGGCTCTGTGGCTCCAGACTGTGGTAAACCCAGAGAGAGACAGACTGGGATCCGTCTCTGCAGAGACCAGGGGGGACCACACAGACCGGGTTCATTCAGTCTGACTCCCACTCAGCACATTACACATTACAGCACGTTACAGCACATTACAGACGGTGATTCAGGCGTCTGAGAGGCGTTCTTAGTCTGATCCAGAGTCAGTTCTCTGTTAAACCGACTGCAGGCTTCATCATCCATCAAACAGTTTCCATAGATGGATTTTGTCCTGATGGTTTGAAGCTGCAGCCGGTCGATGGCGAGCAGAGCTGCTGCTGCTGGCGGGCCTTCTCTTGGCCTTCTCTTGGCCTTCTCTTGGCCTTCTCTTGGTGTTTCTCTGGGTGTTTTTGTGGGCGGCGCCGCTGCAGCGCTGCATTCCTGCTTCCTGAGCAGCTGGAGAGGAATGAGAGGAATGCAGCAGACATGTGACAACACTGACAGTTCAGTTCAGGAACGTGAGATTCAAAGTGAGAAACAGTCTCAGTCTGAGCAACACTAACTATCTGAGGCTCAGGAGGACCTGCAGGGTTTATTACAATGTCAAGAAGAATCCGTCTGCAGAAACATTATCAACTTTATTAAAGATGACATCATTACTGATTTATTTTTGTAATACTATCTGTATGAAAGCTCCATTAAAGCAGAGAATCTGAGTTTATCAGTAGAAACGTTCTTGTTCATGGTGACTAAATGTTTCTGTTACAGCTCAGAGCTCCGAGTCTGAACTAACTCAGTTAACTGAACACTTTCTCAGATTAAGTGTTTCTGTGAAATCCTGCAGACGGAGGGATCCTGCAGACGGAGGGACACTGCAGACGGAGGGATCCTGCAGACGGAGGGATCCTGCAGACGGAGGGATCCTGCAGACGGAGGGATCCTGCAGACGGAGAGATCCTGCAGACGGAGAGATCCTGCAGACGGAGGAATCCTGCAGACGGAGGAATCCTGCAGACGGAGGAATCCTGCAGACGGAGGGACACTGCAGACGGAGGGACCCTGCAGACGGAGGGACCCTGCAGACGGAGGAATCCTGCAGACGGAGGGACACTGCAGACGGAGGAATCCTGCAGATGGAGGAATCCTGCAGACGGAGGAATCCTGCAGACGAGGAATCCTGCAGACGGAGGGACACTGCAGACGGAGGGACCCTGCAGACGGAGGGACCCTGCAGACGGAGGAATCCTGCAGACGGAGGGACACTGCAGACGGAGGAATCCTGCAGACGGAGGGAATCCTGCAGACGGAGGAATCCTGCAGACGGAGGGATCCTGCAGACGGAGGAATCCTGCAGATGAAGGCCATACTGCAGATGGAGGAATCCTGCAGACGGAGGAAACCTGCAGACGGAGGAATCCTGCAGACGGAGGGACACTGCAGACGGAGGAATCCTGCAGACGGAGGAATCCTGCAGACGGAGGAATCCTGCAGACGGAGGGATCCTGCAGACGGAGGGACACTGCAGCGGAGGAATCTGCAGATGAAGGCATACTGCAGACGGAGGAATCCCTGCAGACGGAGGAATCCTGCAGACGGAGGATCCTGCACGAGGGATCCTGCAGACGGAGGGATCCTGCAGACGGAGGATCCTGCAGACGGGAGATCCTGCAGACGGAGAGATCCTGCAGACAGAGGAATCCTGCAGACGGAGGAATCCTGCAGACGGAGAGATCCTGCAGACGGAGAGATCCTGCAGACGGAGGAATCTGCAGACGGAGGAATCCTGCAGACGGAGGGACACTGCAGACGGAGGAATCCTGCAGACGGAGGGACACTGCAGACGGAGGGACACTGCAGACGGAGGAATCCTGCAGACGGAGGAATCCTGCAGACGGAGGAATCCTGCAGACGGAGGGACACTGCAGACGGAGGAATCCTGCAGATGGAGGAATCCTGCAGACGGAGGAATCCTGCAGACGGAGGGATCCTGCAGACGGAGGGACACTGCAGACGGAGGAATCCTGCAGATGAAGGCATACTGCAGATGGAGGAATCCTGCAGACGGAGGAATCCTGCAGACGGAGGAATCCTGCAGACGGAGGAATCCTGCAGACGGAGGGACACTGCAGACGGAGGAATCCTGCAGATGGAGGAATCCTGCAGATGGAGGGATTATTAGTTTGTTCTGAGGCCCCGAGGCAACGACCCCCCCCCCCCCCCATCAATGCAAATCATCTTCATTCATCACAACAATTATACAAATGAAGAGTCAGCAGACTTTATTACTTTCATCTCCTCTATAATCACACACAGATACAGAAAATCAACAGCAAAAGAACTCAACGTATTTCATACAGTCTGCAGGACCATAAACACACAACTCTGAGTTATTTATTGATTTATTGATTTATTGATTTATTGATTTTATTTATTTTATTTATTTATATTTATTTGATTGATTGATTTACTCCAGAGTTTCTCAGCTGAAAGAATAAAACTATAATATTGGATTGGAATAGTGGGTCGGTGGGTCGGTGGATCGGTGGGTCGATGTAACTCAGAGAGGCTTCTGACTGGAGGAGGAACCAGAACCAGCTGGTTCAGAGAGTCCTGCAGGTCAGGGAGCAGCAGGGGGTCTGTGGTCTGAGGAGGAGGGGCGGGGGGTCCTGGTTTCTACTGAGACCCTCGGCAGCTGTTGAAGCGTCTGTGAAGCTCCTTCAGTCCTTCAGAGCTCGAGAACCTCCAAACACAGAGGTGTCGCCTCGGAGACACGCTGATAATAACAACTATATCATAATATATAATAACAACAATAACATAATATATAATAGCAATATAATAACATGCTGATAATAACAACAATATGATAATATAATAATATACAATAACAACAATATAATAATATATAATAACAATATAATAATACGTGGATAATAACAACAATATAATAATATATAGTAATATATAATAATATACAATAACAACATTATGATGATATATAATAATAACATGACGCTCGTATGAAGGATTCATCGATCAGCTGATCGACAGAGAAATTAATTGTTAGTTTCTTTGATTATTAATGAATTATTTCAGAGTATTTTTAACGCGTTAATTTAACCCCTCCAGCACCACGCTGCAGCGTTACAGACCAACTCTCAGGCAGACGCAACCAGCTGCTCTCTGGTGATGTTAAACGGCGACAGCTGAGCGGTTGTCGCTCAGCATGCTGGGAGTTCTGGGGTTGATCGTGACCTCAGCTGACCTCTGACTGTTTCACACCTCCTCAGGTGAACGAGGACAGGTGTTCAGTCCGACCAATCAGAGGTCACTTCAGTCCACAGATCAGCCTGCTGCCTCTCTGGTAGCTCATCAGTTAGAGGTTGGGTGGACGATGTTGGAGAGCTTAATGTGAAAGTAGCAGATATATTACGTAATGTTACGACTTTCTTCTCGTAAAGTTATGACTTGATTCTCGTTATATCACGACTTTTCTCAAAAATTTGGTATATTTTCACGGAAATGACCCTAAATTTCCAAAAAAAAAAAAAAGTGTAAAACTTGTGGTAATGAGTTGAAATGAAGTTGGCCAAAAAGGTGTAACACAGAGTTTATGCTTTAAAAACAATCACACTAGACCGGGTCAGTTTTGACCCGGGAAGATAAAAGTTGCAGAAGACAACAGGAGAGTTAATGAACCGTTTCAGCTGATCTCAGATCAGATCAGATCAGATCCGATCAGATCCGATCAGATCCGACGTGTGTTCAGACTCAGCGTTTTATCGGCCGCCTGTGTCCCCGGCGCTGCAGACGTGTTGCAGTCGTGTTGTAGACGTGTTGTAGACGTGTTGCAGTCGTGTTGTAGACGTGTTGCAGTCGTGTTGCAGACGTGTTGTAGACGTGTTGAAGTCGTGTGTGTTGACATGTTGCAGTCGTGTTGTAGACGTGTTGTAGACGTGTTGTAGACGTGTTGCAGTCGTGTTGTAGACGTGTTGCAGTTGTGTGCAGTCGTTGCAGTCGTGTTGTAGACGTGTTGCAGTCGTGTTGTAGACGTGTTGCAGTCGTGTTGTAGACGTGTTGCAGTCGTGTTGTAGACGTGTTGCAGTCGTGTTGTTGACGTGTTGCAGTCGTGTTGTAGACGTGTTGCAGTCGTGTTGTAGACGTGTTGTAGACGTGTTGCAGTCGTGTTGTAGACGTGTTGTAGACGTGTTGCAGTCGTGTTGCAGTCGTGTTGTAGACGTGTTGCAGTCGTGTTGTAGACGTGTTGCAGTCGTGTTGTAGACGTGTTGTAGACGTGTTGCAGACGTGTTGTAGACGTGTTGCAGTCGTGTTGTAGACGTGTTGCAGTCGTGTTATAGACGTGTTGCAGTCGTGTTGCAGTCGTGTTGCAGACGTGTTGCAGTCGTGTTGTAGACGTGTTGCAGTCGTGTTGCAGTCGTGTTGAGACGTGTTGTAGACGTGTTGCAGTCGTGTTGCAGTCGTGTTGCAGACGTGTTGCAGTCGTGTTGTAGACGTGTTGCAGACGTGTGTAGACGTGTTGTAGACGTGTTGCAGTCGTGTTGTAGACGTGTTGCAGTCGTGTTGCAGACGTGTTATAGACGTGTTGCAGTCGGTTGTAGACGTGTTGTAGACGTGTTGCAGTCGTGTTGTAGACGTGTTGTAGACGTGTTGCAGTCGTGTTGCAGACGTGTTATAGACGTGTTGCAGTCGTTGTAGACGTGTTGTAGACGTGTTGCAGTCGTGTTGTAGTCGTGTTGTAGACGTGTTGCAGTCGTGTTGCAGACGTGTTGTAGACGTGTTGCAGTCGTGTTGTAGACGTGTTGTAGACGTGTTGCAGTCGTGTGTAGACGTTGTAGACGTGTTGCAGACGTGTTGTAGACGTGTTGCAGTCGTGTTGCAGACGTGTGTAGACGTGTTGCAGTCGTGTTGTAGACGTGTTGTAGACGTGTTGCAGTCGTGTTGTAGACGTGTTGCAGTCGTGTTGCAGACGTGTTGCAGACGTGTTGCAGTCGTGTTGCAGACGTGTTGTAGACGTGTTGCAGTCGTGTTGTTGCAGACGTGTTGCAGACGTGTTGTAGACGTGTTGCAGTCGTGTTGTAGACGTGTTGTAGACGTGTTGCAGTGTTGTGTAGACGTGCTGGGTGGGCCGTGAGGGAGACAGCCTTCTGACTCAGGGTTTATCATCCTCTGTTTATGGAGATGACAGTATAATTAGTGCAGGTTTACCTGAAGCTCAGGTGAGCTGCTCGCTCCCTCATATTAAAATACCTCCAACACTAACAGGAGGGTTTCGTTCTGCAGGAATCTGACGCTGCAGAAACATGCAGCTAAATATCTCCTTATTATAAAAACAAGGTAGAAATAGAAGCAACGGAGCGTCAAACTAACAGGAAGTCTGAA
The DNA here is from genome assembly GCA_014673565.1 of Sebastes schlegelii. Classification (NCBI taxonomy): domain Eukaryota; kingdom Metazoa; phylum Chordata; class Actinopteri; order Perciformes; family Sebastidae; genus Sebastes; species Sebastes schlegelii. Next base: position 38,208,470 of record CM025828.1, on the reverse strand, counting down.
TGAATGAATGAATGAATGAATGAGCTACGAGCTCTGAAACGTTCCTCAGCTGCTAAACAGGAAGGAGATTTATTATGAAGAGTAAAGTCAGTTGAAACATGGAGGAAACATTTCTGTTCAACGACCTGTTGAGGTCACGTCTTTCACCTCTGCCTCTCCTGGAGGGCGCCGGCGACCTCGGCCGACCTCCAGAGGCTGCAGCAGGTTCAGAGTTCGAGGGCGGAGAGGAGATCCTGGTATCATGATGTTTCATTGTCCCGTGTGGTCGACTCTAAAATACCACAGAGAGACTCTCAGACTGGAGCTGCTGTTGCTCACTATACTTGTATATAGATGTGATGTTTTACGTCATGCGTGTCCAGAAGCAGCAGAACTGAAGGTCACATAAACACACTCAGCTCTCAGCTTACAGCTCTGAAGCTCTGACCGACACAGAGCGGAGGACGTCTTCACGTCTTCACGTCTGCAGGCAGCAGTCTGACGCTGTCCGGGCCTCTCTGCTCCTCCGTCTGGACGTCACAGCGCTCTGACATTTGGACCGGGGGGGGGCTGGCTCTGGTCTGAGTCTGAGTCAGGGCTCAGAGACGTGAGTGTGTGGGTCGGCTCGGCGTTGTTGTTTGCGTCTGTCGGCTGCAGGGCGAAGCCCCAAGTCTGCTGCTGTGGGTGTTTCCTGATTCTCTGCAACCAGAGAGAGAGACCATGAAACCAGCATGACTCACACACTGTGTCTCAGTGTTGGAGTAAGGTGTGTGTCTCAGTGTGGAGTAAGGTGTGTGTCTCAGTGTGGAGTAAGGTGTGTGTCTCAGTGTGGAGTAAGGTGTGTGTCTCAGTGTGGAGTAAGGTGTGGGATCAGATTCCAGCAGCAGCAGCAGCTCTGTTTATTGTCTGTTTGTTCTGGAACATATTTTGGGATCAGCTGTTTCAGCTGCACGCTATATTTCCTTCTTCTCGCTGCAGAGACAGAGACAGAGACAGATATCAGAGACATGCCTCTTCATGTCAGACTAGTTTCTCTTGACGGAGGTTAAAGTTCCTGTTAGTAACTTCTTATACGTATAAATCCTTGCTGGTCGGTGTCTCATGGTCTCTCGTGTGTCTCCGCTGTTCAGACTCAGACTCCAACACAAACTCCAGTGAAGCACCAAAACCTCTTGGTTGTATCTGGTGAAGCTGTTAAACAGTGTTGGCCGCGGTCGGGAGGCTGAGGCGGGAAAAGCCAACACTAGGATCAGCATTGATTCATGGAGAGACCTTGGTCTGGTCAGCTAACATTACTGCCAAGCAGCTGAAATATAGAGTGATATTGTGCTTTTAGCTGACGTGTGTCGCATCACTGTGTTGAGCGATGCTCCTTCATGTCTATGTAGAGCGAGCACAAGCGCCAGCAACAGGACGCTGACTTTAGTTGACTTAACGGACACAGGTGAAGCTGTTAACAACACATTTATGATTCTTACTAACAGTCCCTTTAAGTTACGCTGCAAACAACGTAAACACGTGTTGCTGGACTTTGTAGGAAACACGATAAATTAGGAATAACGTTTTATCCAGATATCATACGAACCGTCATGTGATCGTACCTCTCTCCACGCCAAACAAGTAGAGCCAGAGCAGCACGACCTCCTCTCCGACGCCAAACAAGTAGAGCCAGAGCAGCACGACCTCCTCTCCACGCCAAACAAGTAGAGCCAGAGCAACACGACCCTCCTCTCCACGCCAAACAAGTAGAAGCCAGAGCAAGCACGACTCCTCTCCACGCCCAAAACAAGTAGAGCCAGAGCAGCACGCCTCCTCTCCACGCCAAACAAGTAGAGCCAGAGCAACACGACCTCCTCTCCACGCCAACAAGTAGAGCAGAGCAAACACGACCTCCTCTCCACCATGGAACCTTGATAGAGGATCAGATATTAGTTTTAATGAACAGTTGCTCAGTGATGTAAAGGAACCTAGTTGTTAGGAGAGCAGGCTGAGAGCTGGAAGAAGCTCTGCTGACTGATAACATGACGGGATTCATTCAACTTATACAGTCAAACTAAAT